>JBAMIB010397289.1:0-20601 GCA_037177415.1 Kaempferia rotunda | reverse complement strand
AGAACATTTCTAGTTATGGGTTCCAAAGAGATCTAACTATTGCAATAGCGAGTGAGAGTTGTGAAATAAGTTGTCAATCGATAGTTACCTTGCTTGAAGTCTTGGAGAGTGTTTTCAATGTGAAATAATTTAGCGATGTTGTCTTGACCGGAGAAAGTATCCCGAACTGTCTCCCATATATCTTGCGCTATTATTAGCAACATAAAATTCTCACCAATTTCTGCATTCATAAAACTGATTAGCCATGACATAACCAGATTGTTTTCGGCTCTCCAAACTCGGTACTCCGGACTTCTTATTGTTGGTTTTGGAACACCTAATAGATGATCATCTTTTCCTCGCCCGTTGATGAACATCATCACATATTGTGACCACTGAAGATAATTGTGGCCATTCAGTTTGTGAATGGTGATTGAACCAGAGATAGTTTTTGGTTGAGTTGGGAATTGCAACATCATGGGGAGATTGGAGCAGAATTGATTGCGGAAGAGCTCGCTGAAAATTTTCTCCTTTGCATCTTCTCTTAGCTTGCTTTGTTGTGGAGGTCATGAAACAACATAGTTTTAGCATTGAACATGACACTTTCATTAAATAAAAATTTATTTGAATAAATTGAAAAATTATTTATTTGTTTCACTATTTTAAATTTATTTTATTATCATATTAAAAAAATTGAAGGGGAGCTTTGATGCAGTGGTAAATTTGCTATCATGTGACCTAAAGGTCACGAGTTTAAGTCTCCAGAACAATCTCTTGCAAAGCAAGGTAAAGTAGATCCTTCCTCGAGATCCAACATTGGCATGAGCTTCATTCACCGAGTTGCCCTTTTTATTTTATTGGAATAATATTGCAGATACATGATGATTGCAATATGTGTTCTTTGAATGGATCAAATTATTGTTATTCTTATTTTAAAAAACTATACACTCCAATTTGAAAGTATAAAAAACACTTAAATTTGATTTTATTTATATGAAAAAAAATCAACTATAAAATTTCCAAATTTGATTGAGTTGAGTTTGAGCTAAATTTCATATATATATATATATATTTTAGAACTTTTATCTTTATAAAATTAAATATATTTAGTTACAAAATGTAAAATCTAGTTTAACACTAAAATATAATATTTTACATCTTAAAATTTTAAAATTCTTGTATCTCTTTATTTTTCATCCATTCTAACAATTATAATCTTGTGAAAGGAAAAAAAAATGAAAATCAATGACCAATTATTTCACTTATTTTACTGCATTCAGGAGTTTTATATATGTTTAATAAAATACAAAAAATAATAATATTTATTGATTAAATTTTGTATTTAATGCTCATGAACAAATTTCAAATACAAATACATAAACTTATAAACATATACATTCATTTCAAATAAAATTATATCCTTAACAATAAAAGCCTTTCGAGTCTTCAAATTTAAAATTACTACAATCTTACATAAATCAAAAGCAAAATGCGCCCTAGCTTATAGAAAACTAGGAAATGTTTTATTACCTCATCCCTCATCCTAGCAAGTTCAATAGGTTATCTCTATAAATCATATAATTTAGAATGACTAATGTTAAAAAAAAATTAAAACTTAATTGATTGTAAGCATTTTTAGCTTTGAATACTGAGGTGGAATTAATCAATAAATATAAACAAAAGAATTAAGAAGTACAACTTATTAACAATGTAATTAATTATTAACTAAACAATTAATTTCAGTAAAAATTTAATTAAAAATACAATTTGTAAAAAGTAAAATTAATTTTGTTATTATTAATAATACAATCGAATAGGTTTTGAAACCCTATTGGCTTGTCACTATATGATATTGAAATCATAGACTGAACACATGATGTAATTTTATAGTTTGTACAATTTCTAATGACTATCATCACAGCAAGGTTGAAATGGCTTTAGTCAGGTTTTGGCCTAATGCCTAGGGCCTGTATTTATTGGCATGTTCTAGGTGGCAGAATAATTTAAGTATCTTTGGCCTAGCTAAAATTTCAAACTTAGCGACTTGCTATTGATCCCATTCTCATTATTGACAGGTGACTACTAGTTTCAGTTCACTATACCTTTGTGTCAAACTTTCTAATAATCATTAACATAAATTTGACCGAACCTCATGATTTAAGGCATCCTTGCTAAATTTGATTGTCTAACAAAGGGTTTGATGATTACAAAGTCTTAGAAACTGCTCCAGATGAGACATCCTTATTCCTTATCAAATATCTCAGTTGGGACATTGATTGAGCATGCAAACTCAAAGTTGCACTTCTGACAATTATTTTACTAAGAACCTGTACACAGCTTAGACTTTAAATATTTCAACATTCACATAAAAAATCTAAAAATCGGCCAAGGCGGCTGCACCGAAAATATGCTAGTCGGCCAGCAAGGCCGCCTAGGTGGGATTAGGCGCCGACTAATCATTCGAATCATCTAGGCAGCAGAAATAGTGTAGGGTTTTCAAGTTTTTTTGTTCGGACTTTTAAATTTAAAAGCCAATTTAAAAAAATTGAAATGTAACCTTGAATTTGTGTTCGATAATGATATTGAGTTTGTGTCCGATGATGATATTGAGCTTGTGTCTAATGAAGAACAAGTTATTAAAAATTATGGAGAAAAAGTAGAATAAATTAATTATGGAGAAAAAGTAGAATAAATTTATAATATTTTATTAATTATGTAATTTTTAACTCATTTTAAATTTGATATTATTGTGTTGGAGTTATAGAATGTGATTTATTATGTAATTTATGTTGGTACCATGGAATCCACCTAGTGGCCTAGTCCCCGCCTAAGCTCTAACCGCTGGTCTAGTTTTCGACTAGCACCTAGCGAATTTTAGAACTTGTAAAAAACTATCATTAGCATACTTAATTAAAATAAATCTAATTGTGATAAGTTGAATGATTTTGCAGGCCATCTGTATCCTACAAATGAACGAGCTGTACGCACAATCAGAAACTTGCACATTGAGAATGAAAGGGTAATTTTTCTATTCTTAAGAAATTTAAATAATGTAATTAGATTTATTCGGTATACTGGGGAATTATACTAATTTAGGATCTTAAATTGTAGCAAGGAAATGAAGTCAATCATTTAAGATATCACCTTCTGATATTGATTATATGATATTTATCTTATATGCACTTATCTAATTTTCTCCTAATCTGCGTTTCCATGTTCTACTAATAATCTTTGGTTAGTCTTTGTATTCTTTACCAGTGAAGGGTCCACTGAATATTCTTACCAAGGTGAGTAACAGTTGGATTGAAGCAATCTTAGACAAAAGTCACAATAAAAAGGTGTTTGGATTATTCACTCACAGATTTGAGTGCATATCCATTTAGCCATTAATTGAACCCTTAGTTGATCCACAATGCTTATAGGTGATATCCTTATTGTATACTTATTTGCAAATTATTGTGGCCATGCTAGAAGGAAGAGATCTGAGTTTCAATTTAGTATAAGAAATTAAGTTTTTTATATTGTATCTTAAACCATAGAATATGCTGATCCCATTAGTGGGATAAAAGTTCGGTTGCTTTTGTTGTTGTATCTTAAACCATAGAGCATATTATTTTGAATGCTAGGGAACCTCTTAAATTGACTTAGGAATAGAGCGTGAAAGTTATAAAAAAAGAAATGAAGAATAGCTTGGTGATAATATAGCATAAGATAGGAAACAAAACATGGAATATGCATTTGAACATTTTTATCTTTCTGAGAGAAAAAGGAAGATTGAATCGGAGGTTGGATGCAGAACAGCTGGTGTTGTTTGGTGAGCAACAGAGGCTTGTGGCCTTCTACTATAGGTCTCCAATGGTGGAGCTCTGGCATTGCCAGTTTTGCAGGAGAAGATAATGGAATGGGTAAAGATGCAGAAACTGAAAGATACAAACTTAGAAGTTGATGAAGAGTAAAAAGAATAGAATGGACTAGAGGGTAGTGGCATTGATGTAGTGTAACTCAGAAGAGTAGCAATAACCTGTCTGTTGTCTGTTTCCAGTAGTAGTTAGGAAAAGACATTTAGTTGCTCTAAATGATAATTGATCATTACCAACAGATAAGAAATGAGTAAAACAATATATTTTCAATATATTATAGGTGAAAGGCAATATATAAGCTGAAATAAAGCAATAAAAGACAATCTGATTATGGAGAACTAAAGAAGGCTAGAGCATTTAGATCCGAAACAGGGTAAATGCTTGTGACGAACAATTGAGACGCAAACTAGAGCAACTATTGCAGGAATCATGAGTAGGAACTGTGGGCAGCAGGATTGCAGATGTTAGTTTATGATCAGTTGATGAAGATTTTGTTTGACGTCATCCGTGGGATAGGAATCTGGTATCTCACGACAAAAGAGGCCTTGATATCATGTTGTAATGAAGAAATTATTAGGCTTCGTCAGCCAGATAGTCTTTTCTGCCTATGTTGATTATTTATCAATATAAAATTATACTTTACACCTTGTTTTATGGTATTTACTTGTTTCTTAGTATTTACAAATTACAATAAAATCTCTAAGAATGGATGTTTTCCATTGCCAGTGTACTTTCCCTAATTAGTTGCTTTCCCCATGGATGTTTTTTTTTTTAAAATAGGCCGCCTAAGCATTTATTACATTATCTAAAGAATTCATTTGCCACTTGATTGCCTTTTTTAGGTTGTTCTTGAAGGTCAATGGAATGAAGGCTTTCTAGCAATTGCTGCAATAGGTGCTACAAATGTTGGATCAATCAAAGTATGAAGTTGATTCTCCTCTCTTTGATTGTCACTCAGTCACGTGTTCAAGTTTTTCTTATTGCATTTTATTGTCAAATTGGTCGGTTTGTTGCTTTTTTCCAACATGAATTTATTTTATTTTCTTTTTCTCACTCTTCCATTTCAGAAGAGAACATGAATACTCCTAGGTTTCTCAATATCACCTTGCACCAACTACCCATGGTATGATTGCATAAACTCCTAGGTTGGCACACTTTGGGAGGACAAGGCCTTTAACTGGTGGAGACAACTTCCTTGAGAATATTTTCAATTGGATTGGTTGAATGCAGATTTGTCCTATTCATCAGTTTAAAAGGCTAATATATAACTTCTTAATTTCACTTATTGTGGTAAAACTTTCAATTGGTATTGCTTCAACATGCTAAACTTTCTTTTAATGTTCATTTAATTTTATTGAGATACCTGATTTTAAGTTTGTTGCATTTTCAGTTCAACTGTATTGTTTGCAGCAAATTACTGAGACTCAAACCGATAGCATGATGCAGAAAATTAGCTACTTAAATCGTCTTGCTCGATTAATTTTCCATGGCAGATTTCTTGTATCTCTTATGCACATAGGATGCCTAATCTAGAAAAAAAAAAAATTAATCCAGGCATGGCATTTTTTTAGCCACTCTTGTGCAAAGCTATTTTGGCAATTTATTGAACTACACACCTAAGTTTCCCAAATCACTCACCCTACTTTTCAAATTATCAAATCACATATTGATTTTCCAAAATACTCCTCCATCCTTTGCCTTCCTCTGCTCTCTGCCCGTCCTGGGTGGAGGTTGCTCGAATCGGAGGTCGAGGCGGCTGTGAAATCACTACCCAGTGATTGCTTGACCACGTGGTTGCGAAATCACAACCGAACTGGCCGCAAAATTATGGTCGAGCGGTCGTGAAATCACAGCTGAGCTGGTCGTGAAATCACAGTCTAGCTAGCCGCAACATCATGGCCGAGTTGGCCATGAAATAACGGTCGAGCTAGTCAAGCATTCACTTGATTGCATTGCATCCAATCAACTGTGAAAAGTTGGCTACAAATTCACGACTGAGCTGGTCAAGTGGTTGCCTGACCTTGATTTTGCAGCCAGGTGACCATGAATCATGGCCAAACTGGTTAAGTGATTACTTGACCATGATTTTGCGGCTAGGTTACCCTCCTAGCCGCATCTCATAGCCGCCTGTTTGAGCAACTATCAGTTGAAGAAAGGTTGAAGGAAGGCAAAGGAGGAGGGATGATGGGTATTTTGGAAAATCGGTGCATGATTAGGTAATTTAAAAACTAGGGTGACCTATTTGATTATTTGGGAAATTTATGTTCGTGGTTCAATAAATTGTTGAAGCTATTGTATAACTCACCATAATTTTTTTTCTCTCTATTTAGGTAAAACGAATTTCAGTTGAACCTATGCAGGTATTTGCCTGTAATCATAATTGGTAACGTCTGTAGCTTCTTTTAACAGAAAAAAAAACACTAGCTAAAGCTACTTCCTATCTTTTATGATAAGGAGATCCTTTCCTTCTACAATTTACCTAGTTTCTTAAGCCTGCAGTTAATCAAATTTGTTTGTTCCTTTAAGCACTAGCCACTGCATGACATATTAATAATTTTAATTTCCATAAACACTGATGTAAGTTTTTTATTTCTTCTTTCCACGTCGGTCTTAAATCTTCTATAGCTCCTTATTGAACCAGAGTTGAGGACAAACCAGCCAACGACAAAGTTGTTTCCATCAGGCTCACCAGATGAGCGAGCATATGACCCTCCAGGAGTCGGCTTGATGGTCAAGAAAGGGGAAGAGGTTTGCCTTCAGTAGTCTAAACTTTCTATTATATTTTTCACATGTTTTGACTGTTTTTTTCCTTTCATCTTTCAGATAGCAGCATTCAACATGGGTTCAACTGTGGTACTTGTTTTTCAAGCTCCAGTGTCAGAATTATCAGAAAGCAACTGCATTTCAGATTTTAAGTTTTCTGTTGGGATTGGAGACAGGATCAGGGTTGGAGAAGCTATTGGGAGGTGGGGAAATTGTTAGTGCAGTTAGTTAATCTGTACGTGGCTTAAAATTCTCTTGGGCTCACCAGTTGTATTTCTTTCTGGTATCATATTTAATGTAATTTTTTGAGGGAAAATTGGAGTTGGAAGATCATTTGAAACAGATTTTTAATCATTTGAAACATTAGGTATATGTGCCTAAAGTAAGCTTGTAATCATCTAATTATATTTTAACATTAGTTTTTTATTAGAATTTAAAATTGTATATGATGGCTGTATTTGTATATGATGCTTGTAACCACCGAGGCCCCTCCGATTGTGTGAGTGGCTTCACTCTCCTCCATCAGCAAGATGCGATTGTGCTTCCTGCGCAGGTCTCAAAGGCCTATGGCCAAGGTGATCCTGCTCGATCAGACCTCGCTGATAGGCTATCAAGCCTGGGACATTCTCACTCACCTGTTAGTTAGTGCCTTTTGGTTAATTAATTATATGTGGATGATAGGTTTCTTTTTCTGCATAGTTTGTTGGTTTTGACGTACATGCCGTGGACAATTTAGATTCTGGATTATATTGACAGAAAAGTTGAACAAGATTTTGGCAATTCGGATTTCTTCCTCGCTACTCCAGAACACGATTCTGGATTGCATTCTGCTCCTTCCCTACTTTCTTTTCTTTTTTGTTCCCTTCTTGGCTTTTTCCTAAGGTTTCCCCTGTCTTTTCATTTTCCCAAGTAAAGAGAGTATTCGACATTTCAAATTTAAAATTTAAAATAAAAATTATTTTATTAAATTTAAATATTTATTTTTCACTGTACAAGTAGAAAGTAGGAAATAGAGAAAATAAGAGAGCCTTTGATTTCATTTTTATTTTCTAAAAAATACTTTTAGACTCTCTTTATTTTTTTTCTTCATAAAATGCTCTCTATTTTCTAAAAAACTATGCTCTTTATTTTCTAGAAAATAAGTGTGGAAATTGTTAACAAATAATATTTTTCTTTATTTTCCTTTTTAAAAAAAACAAAAAAATAATCAAACAAAATGCAGCTTAATATTTTAATTTTTAGATAATAAATTTAAAATCATAAATTTTTAAAACCATAAAATTTATAAATTATTACTCTCTCTCTCTCTCTCTCTCTCGACTGGATCCCTCTCCCTCTTCCATCCATCGCAAGCTTTCATATTCTTTGCTTTCTGCTTTTCTTCTGCAGATCATTTGAAGACGGAGGGCGATCTCCATTCCATGGCTTGCACTCAGCGCTTGAAGTTATTCCAGGGAAGGCAGGCTTTTCCTTCCAGCCTCCACCGCCATCTTCTGTCAAAACAATGCATTCTGCGAAATTTAGGAGATAGAGCAGGTAAGCGAAATGAGTTCTTGGTGGAAGGGTAACTATCCTACAACCAGGTCCGATGGCGACTCTTCGAGGAGGAATTCGACCACCACTGAGGAACAGAAGCAGACGAGAAGGACGAACACGTTCTACGGACCTTTGGAATTGCATTGGCATTTTCCGGAGCCCGAGAAGAAGAAGCCCCCTTTGACCTCAAAATTGACCTTCAGGTCCTTGCAGAAATCGCTCACTAAGGTCAGCAAAAGCAACGCATTTCGCACGATGCTTCAAGGCGTCCACGATCCGAATGAGGAGAAAGTGGTGCAGTCGTTGAGGGACACACTGCTGTCGAAGGGCCAGCTACCTGAGAAGTATGATGACTACCATACGCTCCTCCGGTATGGCTAGAATACATTTGTTAAGTAGCTAGAAGAAATTTCTCTTTTTGAATCCTTCTTACTATTATATTGATCAATGATCATACATGACCAGCCTAGTGGTATATTGTGTGAAAGAACTCTGCTACAGATGCTATAGCCTTATATTCTTCTCTGCAGATTTTTGCGATTGCGGAACTTCCACATGTCTAAGGCAGAGATCATGTTTGTTAATATGCTCAAGTGGAGAGATAGTTTTGGTGTTGATCTTATTGCAAAAGTAATATATTCCTGACATTTTTTCTCCCTATGTGTTTCTATGTGGGCATTTCAATTCAACACCTCATGACTTTTGTTTCACAAATATGATGAAACAAATAACAATTTTCATCCAATTTCTATAATAATATTCTGGTCGAGATCTTTTTCCTTGCAAACATTAAATCAAATGACAGATTGTTTGCGATGAGACAAATGCAATTTTAGAGATTCTTAGCTCACAGGCACACTGCAAAGAAGGCATCTAAGTTTGAATTTATGTTACTTATCAAAGCAATACCTGCACTTGCTTTTGTCAGCTTTCAACTTTTGTTTATGTTTTTTTGTACAATTTAACATCTTTACCTAAAACTATGAATTCATCAAATAGAATCAATCAGCAAAGTTTTCCTACCAACAATATCAAATTAAAGAACTTAGTTTATCTTATCTGCCTAGCAGACTTTCTCCCCACGTGTTCATAGGAAAACCAATTTATAAAACCTACTTTATCTTGTTACATATTAACTCATATTGTAATTGTTTTCAGATGGAATTTATGCATACCTGAATGCTGCTTTTTGCAGGAATTCAAGTTTGAGGAGTACGACGCTGTGAAAAAATGTTATCCACATGGATATCATGGAGTTGATAAATACGGGAGACCATTATACATTGAAAGAATAGGTCTGGTGGATCTCAATGCCTTTTTCAACTTAACAACATTTGATCGCTATGTCAAGTATCATATTTATGAACAAGAGAAAACAATGAACTTACGCTACCCTGCATGCTCACTTGCCGTTAAAAGGCATATAGCATCCACCACTGCTATTCTAGATGTAAAAGGATTGGTAAGTACTACGCTTATCATTATTATTTTGCTAATCTTTCTTTCTTATTTTGGGTAAGAGTAAAATTCAGAAACTTTTCTGAATTTTGCCTTGAATAACAAATATGGAATGTTTATCAGATTTAAATATTATTGCTCATTGGAATATTGAGAAAAGTACGATCCCCTTATTGGTTAAGGATATGCTCTTTCTCCCCATTTAAGCCAGTCTCATTTGAGACAATGCTTTTCTGTAGGAGGATGAGAATATATCATTAGGTTTTTTTTTTCCCTTAAGGACATCTTTTTTTCATGATCTGGAGATTCAAGCCAACTTTTGTTTAGCCTTTATTGTAAAATTCCTATAATATATAGACGTTCCATGATGTGTTAAATTGTTATTTGTACTAAGGCTGTTGCTTATTACTCAAAATTATAATCATTAAAATCTTACCAGTGGATTAAAAGGACCAAATATCATGATATGCAAAATTTAACATGTGCAAATGTCATGTAAATTATTTATCTCACCATGTCAAGTTAGTAAAGAAATTTTTTCAATTATAAGTTAGCTTCACCTATAACTCCTCCCATAACAAATAAACCCCACTGTGATGGGTCCCAAGCTTGGTTAAGGATGATGATTGTGTTAGGTTGCGAGCCAATGTAAAACATAGACAAATGTTATGTATAAATCTATCAAACTATTGCGCTAATGGTAAGATGTTCGCCGGAAGGAACACGTTATAGGGCCCGACATGACAAAGACTATTACATCTCCATGAGAACTTGGTATAGTGTTAAATATGCAAGAGTTCTTACACTGTAGGTTGGATAAGAATAGATATTATAGGAATACCAATTGTCTTAGATTTAGAACATGGAACACAAAAACTCACTAGCAAAACAATGAAGGTAGTAAATATAATGATTAGAAGAAGAATTAATATTTTATATATACAAGAGATAAAATTGGTAGGGAAGAAGACAAAGATGATAGTGTTATGGTTCACATGATAGAGTAAAATGAGAAATGAAGTAATAATTGTTGCAGATAGTTTGTTAAGGGACGAAGTAGTAGAAATAATTTGGAAGGAAGATAGAATTACAACTCTCGAGATAGTAATAGCAAAAAAAAATTTTAAATGCAATTAGCATATATCCATCTCAAGTAGGATTAGTTGAAGATATCAAAATTAGGTTTTGGGAAGATGTAGATGAGGTAGTACAAATTTTTTTGACAAACAAGATGATTTTAATAGGAGATCTAAATGGGTATTTAGGAGATAGAAATGAGGAATATGGTTAGATGCATGGACGCTATGGTTCTGGAATAAGAAATAAAGAAGGAGAAGGGTATATTGTATTTTGTGATAACATATGAACTTATAATAGCTAATGCATTTTCAATAAGAGAGAAGAACATATGATCATGTTCAAAAGTGGGAGTAAAAAAGTCATAAATTGACTTTCTTATGGCTAGGAAGGGGAATAAAATAAAATTTGTAAAGATTGCAATGGCAATCCTGAAGAAAACTTATTAACTCAATATAGGTTGTGGTATTAGATACACGTCTCAAGCATGGTATAGTAGAAGGAAAATATGCATTGCTCCTCAGATTATATGGTGGAAGTTAATGTAAAACAAAGTAACTTTAAGGAGAGGGTAGGAACACAAGTATTATGACGACTCAAATATGACATGAGATAAAAAGGCATTAAATTTGAAAACGGTGGCCAAGAGTATACTCGATGACTTAAGAGGACAGACATAACTAAATAAAGAATCTTAGTGGTCAAATGAGGAAGTAAGCGAAAGTGATAGGAAAACAAACAATCTATAAGTTATTGCACATTTGTAAGAACAAAGAAAACTAAATAAGTATGCAGTAGCCAATAAAGAGGATAAAAAAGCATGGAGTGAAGTCAAGAATAAAGCTTTCGAAAACTTGTATAGGCAGCTTGATACAAAAATGGGGAAAAAAGTATCTATAAAATAACTAAAGTAAGAGAGAGGAAAACAAAGGATCTAACCCAAATAGGATGTATTAAAGATGAATCAAATAGGATACTAGCAAAGGATGAGAAAATAAAGGAGTGATGGAAGAGCTAGTTTCATCAACTTTTAATGAAAGTTTTCATGACCAACTTAGCGTAGGTAATTTAAGTAAGTTAGAGTAGTATGGAAATTTAAATTTTTATGGGAAAATTCAAACTTTAGAAGTAGAATAAACATTAAATAACATCTAAAATGGAAAAATAGTTGAATTGGATGATATTCCGATAGAGATATAGAAGTGCCTAGAGAAGTAGGGCATCAAATGATTTATGAAATTATTTAACTTGATATTGAAAATGAAAAACATGTCTTATCAATGGAGTGTAAGTAATCTATCCTCCTGTATAAAAATAAAGGAGATATACAAATTGTGCAAATTATAGGGGCATTAAGATAATGGGTCATATCATAAAACTTTAGTAAATTGATAGAAAAATGATTAAGGAAGGATACCAAGTTGATAAAAAAATCAATTTTTGTTTGGTAATCTAGGTATCCAGGTCTTATGATCCGACTAATCCTAGAGGTGACTGACTTGGCCCTATGAAAGTTTCCTACTAGTCACTAGGGTAAATTCGGAAGTGTAAGTGGCAGTCCACACGATGACCTAGCGGTCCTATCTTGTGCTCCTTGGGTTTTAAACTGTGGGTGCATGGGGAGCCCCAAGGTGTGCTTACCACTACACCATAGCCCGGGAGCCACCGAAAATCAATTTAGATTCATATTTGAAAGGTTAACACGATAAAAGTTATATCTTCTTAAATAACTTATTGAAAAGTATCAAAAAAAGAAGTAAGACTTACACATGATATTCGTTGACTGGGAAAAGACTTATGACAGAGTTCTGATAGAAATTATGTGGATAATTCTAGAAAAGGAAAATTCTAGCATATGTTGAAACAATTAAGGATACATATGAAATGTATCAACAAGAGTAAAATTTCTAGGTGAATTAACCGAAGCGTTTTGTATAAAGATAAGATTACACTATGGATTAGGTCTAAGTCCATATCTTTTTATACTAGTCATGGATGAACCCACTGAGCACATCCAAAATATGTTACCATGATGCATATTGTTTGTGAATGACATTGTTTTAGTTGATGAGATACATGAAGAAGTAAATACTAAGCTCAAATCGTGATAGGAAGTACGTGAAAGGTTTTAGACTTAATAGATTAAAGATCGAATATATAGAATTTAAGTTTAATATTATTAGATATAGCACGGAAATTATTAAGATAGAAGATAATAAGTTACTTGTAACTTCAGTATCTAACATCATTTTTGTAAAAGGATGGAGGGGTTAATAGAGATGTTTATATAGAATACAAGAAGGATGGTTGGAATGGAAGAGAGGGCCTAGTGTTTTTTGTGATCGTACACCCCTAAAGTTTAAAGGAAAGTTTTACAAAACGAGGGTTAGACATACTATGTTATATGAAGCTAAATGTTGGACTATAAAGCGATTACATGAACAAAAGATGAGAGTCGTAGAGATGAGAAGATGAGAATATTAAGTTTTATGTGCGGACATACAAGGATTAACAAATAAGAAATGAGAATATTAGAGAAAAAATCAAGGTGACACCTATTGAGGAAAAACTCAAGAGATGTGTTTAAGATGATATGAACATGTACTTAGGCGACCAATAAATATTCTAGTTAGGCGGTGTGTGACCACGACAAATACACATTAATTGAGGAAGAGGGAGACCAAAGAAAATTTATTAGCAATAATAAAACATGATAAAATTTATTTAAATATAGAGGAGGATATAGTAGGAGATAGAGCTCAATGACATAGGAGGATTCATATAACTGACTCCACTTAGCGGGATAAATGTTTAATTGTTGTTAAATAAGTCAGCTTCACCTATATAACTATTGAACTTCGATAGATAGGATGAAACTTATTGCGTCAACCTGGCTCATATTCATATAAGGTTTGATGTCATTAGATAAGATGATATTGCTAGTCGTAAAATACATGCACTTAGAATTGGTTCTCATGGCTGGTGAAATGTAATGTAGTAAATGGTTACAACCATTTCCTTTCTAATTTCATCATAGATATTATTAATGTTCTGAGAAATTGCTTGGCATCTTCAACTGTAAAGTGGTGTGTTCAGCTTTGTTGATGGTGCCTGCTATATTATATGGATTTCTGGTAATTAGAATCAGAATCATATGCCTTTGTTGTGTAAATGTGAGCGTGCTTTGTCAACCTTCTGAAACTATCAATTTTTGAATGGCAACGAACTTTCTCAGAATCTGATTGATTTTGCACCTTTTTTTTACTATGATCGTTGCATCTTCTCTTTTTTCTATGCTTTGTTTGTCAAAAGAAAATAGCAAAAACATCAAGAAAGTTTTACTTGAATTTGTTTTGATAATTGAGGGATTTTCATGAAACTGAAGCAGTGATTGTGATGTGTAGCTTGGTGGAATAGCTAACATTTATGACATACATCCGTATTAGCTATTATTAATCAAAACATGTTTTTTAATTTTCCACATTCCCTTTTTATTATTTTATGCAACCAAATAGTCAAAATGGACACTGAGACACGTTTGAATCCATTGGTATAGGGTACAAACAACTTCTCAAGGCCAGCAAGAGAGATTTTCACAGAAATTCAAAGGATTGACAGCAATTACTATCCTGAGGTCTGGAAGAATTTAAGTAATTGAAAGTTTTTACTGATTTGATCATTATTTATTATTATGATATTTAAGGTGAGGACTTAGAACCTTTTATTTAATTTTACCAATTGTGGTAAGGACTTGGGACTTTTTTGTCCAAGTTTGTGTTTCATGGCTTTTAGGCCCACCTCTTTCTTCTTAATAGGTATGAACTTAGGACTTTTTATTGGTTACCTTTTATGACTCATAGGCTCATCTCTTTTTTCTTGATAGCTAAGGACTTAGGACCTTTTATTCAGATATACTTTTTATAGCACTTAGCCTCACCATTTTCATCTTCAGCTTGGGCATTGTAAAATCCTCATAAATTCAACTTGCTCCGAACCGCTTCGCCTTGTTCTAGCTTGTCTTAAGTTCTATTACTATGCTTATGGGCTTGGCTCAAACTCTTATCTGAGATTCAGTTATCCTTTACAGCAGAGCAGAAACTTTATATAAGTTTGAAGGATGGATTTTAGTGGAAATGATGGCATGCATTCAAAAGGGATTGAAAATTTCAAGTACTCAAGAGTTTCATAGTACAACATAGAAAATCTAAAAATGCAATTTAAGCATAAAATCAACATAGATTGGTAATATGCCATGCTATTGGAAGTTCCTTCCCTCTCTAGTGGTGAGCTTAAATTTCCCGTGGCATACCTTAGATATAACTTAGTGTGGACCTTACCAATTTTTTTCCATTTATCCTTGTTTTGATGATCGTCTTTCTTTTACCCTTAAAGCAAGTTATTAACTTACCCATAAGTTAGGTTCCAATCTTGTATGGAAGCACTGTATTTCTACCAAATCACTATTTCTAACTTAAAAACCAAGCTAAATCCCTGAGCTCTCTGTGTGGATATATTTTCTATGATAATCTGCGGCACATTTTCTTTGAATGCCTTTACGGTAATCCTCGAGAGAGGTCAACTTTTAATTGTCTGTTCATTGTATGTGCTCACTATGTGGGCAAAACTGTTCCTGCAGTGATACACCCTATCTAATGGCCTGTTTACTCTGAAAGATGGACGGAAGGAAAGATGAATTGCACAAGAGTTAAGGCATCTTTCCTTTTTACCTAGTGTAAAAATAATCCACGGACACATCCATTTTTCCTCATTTTCTCATTCACCCTAAATGATTTTTCATTCTTTGGCCAGCGAACATCAAAGTTCCTCAACGTCTTGCTGGCCAATTCCAGTGGCACTATAAGTAACTTGCACTTCACTTACACATCGCTTCATGGGAATCACAATAGCCAGGGTTGCGAAATCACGACCACTGGCCGCGAAATTGCAGTCGCTGCACAGCCGTGAATTTAAGGCTGCAAAATTGTGGCTGTTGCATATAGCTGTAAATTCATGGCCACTACGTGCAGCCATGAGTTCGTGCACGAGTTTGCGGCCAAGTGGTCGCGATCTCCTCCATCCACTTCTCAGGATAAACATAAGCATGCCACGATGGTGCTTCTTTGGCTTGAAATCCTCCGACACCTATTTCACAACTGGCTGAGACGTTGAATACTTATACTTAAGCTACCATGGTTTGTACTGCCTGTTTAATTATGGTATTTGTTGCATTTGGCTATTTGTGATATTATTAATTTGTGGCCACTTTGTTATTAACAGACTCTCCATCAGCTCTACATTATCAATGCTGGACCAGGGTTCAAAGTCCTCTGGAAAATCCTAAGTGCTTTCTTCGACGTCCGGACATTGGCAAAAATACAGGTGAGTATTGAGCTTTGAATTCAGAAATAGTCAATTGTCTATATAGTTTTTACAGTCTTGTCAATCTGATTAAATTGATCTTATCAGATTCTAGGTACTAAATACCAGGATAAGCTTTCTGAAGCCGTGGACTTTAGGTACATGTGTTTTAACAATAATTATTTTGTGCGATGAGCTAAAATCCATTCTGTATATTCTCAGTAATTTACCCGACTTTTTGGGTGGAAATTGCAAGTGCTATGAACATGGAGGTTGCTTGATGAAAGACACAGGGCCATGGACTGACATAGACATTATCACCAAATTGATGGTGAATTTCTGATGTACATGGTCCATTCATTTAATCAAATTCATTATGGAAAAACTCTAAATTTTTTTATACTTTTGATGATCATTGTTCTTCAGGATGTGTTTAATAAAGCGGAACAATTAGCAGATAATGTGGAACAATTAGCAGATAAACCAACTGGCACAGAAGATTTTGAAGTCCTTAGCACCTTTCAAAATGTAATTCCTTTTGGAATTCTTTCTATCTATATACATATATATGTTTTTATTAATGATATCAATCCAATAAGTATACAAGTATATAACTTTTTGATTCCTAGGAAAAGGCGTTTTTAATTATTTTCAAAATGCTTTGGTCACTTTTGGATCACAGGGGTCATCAAATCGACGACTTAGGTCCAGTTCTATTAGGACTCTTTCTTCAAAGATAGATGATGCACCAGAAAATTATCTTGTAAGTGTTTGTTATTGCAGCATGCATCATGCAGATAGCTAAAAAAATTCAAACATATTTTCTTTCTCATGTTTCTCTTAATAATTTAGGTAGTAACATCTTGGGAAATCTGACTCACTGCTCATCTCATATTTTAGTTGGTGACTAAAAGGAAATGCCAAATGCATGTTTGAGAAAATATATGTAAAATTTTGTATGATCTGTCATTTCTCCAAGAAAATCATTAGGGATGCCACAGTTTAGTAGACTAGACTTCATCACCTCAGTTCTATTTCTTAATATGGATACATACATAGTACAGATGGTTGTTATCTGCAATAACGAAATAAATTTTACAAGAAGTCGTTCCTTCTCAGACGGATAATCCTTTACGCATCAAGGTAAGATCAATCAATCACTAGTAAAATCTTTATGGAAGAACAAGATGTCAATGTCAACAAAATCACTTGGAATGAACAAATTTTGTGATCTTTTTGATGTTTGCTTTCATCTAAATTTTGTTTTTCTTTGGTTTAAACCTGTGAAAATTTTACATGTTTTCTGCTTTTTGGTTCACTGGGTTGATAAAAAAAAACTACTGTTGATACTTATAACAATGATAAAAATACCTACCTTAAGATATTATAAGGTTAATAATTTGGAAGGATAACATTCTTTAGACGGAAACCAATTACTAATACTATACTGTTCTAATTCCAATATATTCCTCATCATTTCTTTCAAATTGACATCTTCACAAATAACAAAGGACATGAATTCGGGATTTTGATATGTGAATTGGCTTTTTAATTGTCAGCCTTGAAAGGGGTTGGTATTCAGCGAATTAATTACACTATTTATCAACAGAAATATTAGTCCGTCATTTATCAAGGCTGAAACATTGGACAACTTTACGACACTTTGTTATACATCATGTATTCTTCGGGAATACTGTTTCAGCGGTGTAGTGTCATTTATCAAGGCTGAAACAATGAACTTCTCTTCCCTTGGAACATAATGCCATATTTGTTACATAAGCGGTGTAGTGAGAATGATAAGATTTGTAGAGATAATAGTAAAAGCACATGCACATGATCAAGTTCTTCATTTCTGGAAACATGACTTTTAATAGCAATAGCGTTGAAGTCTGATGACTACAATTGTCTTGATTATCTGATATGAAGATATAATATATCATTTTAGTTGTTTACTAACACATAAATAAATATGTTGCAGGAAAATACAAGTGGAAAACAATTTACAAAAAATAAGCAGTTAAAGCAAAAGATAAATGAACTGGAAGCATGGTTGGTGGACACTGATGAGGTACAGTGCAATTGTTATTTTCAACATTCTTTAGGGGGTAATGAGTCTTGAACTAATTATTTTTTGTGTCTATTCCTCTTAGATCTTGCAACTACTGAACTCTAAGCAGCAAGAACTTGCTGATCAGATAGAACAACTCAAGAAACTCAATGACTTAGGTAACGAACTATTCAATGTAGTTCAATTTATTTATTTATCTATGCTTTGTGGGTTGTAGTAATACCAACCACTACGACCACTAGTTGTACATTCTCTTTATCTATCCAAGTTTTGTGGCAAATTGAGTCAACTATAGTAGTCTTGTTCGAACTTCAGCTGGGAATTGGATTAGAGGAACTTAGGAGAATTGACACAACACCAAGATTGAACCATTTAATCACCCAAAAATTAAGACAAAATTGGGATTACAATTATTTTTTATTATTACCAAAATAAAAATGCAATAATTCCTTAATTACCAAATGCTAAAATCAAAATTAAATTATATGTGCAAATTTGATAATCTTGGATTACTCTATAATTATTCTCTAAGTCATTTTCATTTTTTCGTTATTCCTTTCTTTGTTTGCATTATTGTCCTCCACCAACGAGAACTTGACTCTAGGCGAGTTGCTAACTTCCCTTTTTGGGTCATCATTTCTAAATAGAGGGAATTAAATAGAAATCTTAGACTTAAGTACATAAACACTTTGGAGACCTTAAACAGATGAATCTAAGAATACGATTAAACTAGACCCAAATAAGCTTCGGCCATAATTAATCCAAATTAAGTCTAAATCAAGCTTGGTTTGAACCTCACTAATCCTAACTACAAGTCCCACATGTTAGACCCACTAACACTAAATCTATAAATAACTTTCACTTTTTTTTTTTCCTTTTTTTTGACATTTCCTCTTTCTAAATTCCTTGGACATAATAGATTGGGTTGGAAATGAGCTCAACATCTTGATTAGTTTGGGAGACATGAAGACTTAGAGTTCTAGAGAAGTGATGATTGCTCTTGATTAGGATGGCTCAAATGCATGGAGAAGGGGATGGAAGCATTATAGATACATCGCAGCAAAACCACATGATGCATCTAAGGATCTAGTTAATAGTTATCTATCATCAATAAGGCAAAAACTGAAAGCCAAATGCAATGGCCAGCGAAGGGCTGACTTGAATTCATCGCAAGAGCCATTGAGCCTTACTTGTCACCTTACAAATTCCTGAGGGCAGCAGATGACCTTCTGCGGGGATCATGCAACAACCGGATTCCTTCTCAATGGGGAAGAGAGGAGGAAGAAGGAGGAGAAACTAAAGTCAAGATGCCAAATGAATTTTACCCTCCTTGTATACCATGGCCCATCCACCTTAAAGCTCATAACCCATTAACAACCCATCAATGTTAATGAAATGGGTTATTGTATCTACACATTGAATCCACATTCAATTAGCTTAAACCTCCTTTCATGCATCAAGCATTAGATCACATAATGGGGTTTCATTCCTTAATGGCAAATTGTTGTGTGTTGTTAATCTGTATTAGCCCATCTAATGGAGACTTAAATCCTTTCTAATGTCACAACCTAGCTTCGTTCAAGTCAAAGATGTGATATTTTCTATTACGCATGGGCCACATCAATCATGCTCCTTAGGCATTAATGATCCTACTACTTGGGTCACACAAACTTGCAAGCCATGGATACCTACAGGTTGCATGTGCATGAGAACCATGTGTGTTTGTGGCCAAGAACGAACACACTCATGAGAACTAAGTTGTATCAGGGAGAGTCCTGGGTGAGATATGTTAATGCTTATAGAGACGGCTGAACAGTTTAAAGACATTGTATCTACTATCAGCCAATAAGCAAACAGATCTTCACAAGGGAATGTCCAAAGGATAAAACCAACCTATCCTATATTGACTCAACTATTGCATGTTATCACATATCCTGTTTCCATTCATGTGGGGGATTGTTGGAAAAATGTGAATAGAAAGTGATGGAATGGATGAAGGAAACTTCATTGTGAATGGGACTTTAGTCCCACATTGAAAGTTTCAATATTTGACTGGTTGGTTTATATTGTTTCACACGAATGTATATTGTGAAAAAATACATGCGGAGAGATTCTCTCTCAAGCATGGGTGCGCAGGGGATGTGCAGATCTAGGGCTCGGATTGTATCTCCGAACCACGTTAAATCGGGTTGTGTTGTTAGTGTTAGCTTTCTTTCTTGTTTGTTTTGTTTTGTATCTCCACTATGCGATAACAAGGTATAGGAAGCAATGAATTGGGGTGACCAGTTATTTACCCCCTCTAGCCAGTGGCAAAGGTCCCAACAACCCGAACTCATCTTCTGTTCATCTCCTCGAGCGAACTTCCTTCCAGTTTCTCATCCCTCGGAACGTCATTCACGTCCTTCTCTTTCGCCGGTATACTCTTCCACAACTCCTCGTCCCTCG
The DNA here is from genome assembly GCA_037177415.1 of Kaempferia rotunda. Taxonomy (NCBI): domain Eukaryota; kingdom Viridiplantae; phylum Streptophyta; class Magnoliopsida; order Zingiberales; family Zingiberaceae; genus Kaempferia; species Kaempferia rotunda. The sequence continues at coordinate 57 of JBAMIB010397289.1, read as the reverse complement.
GATGTGATGAGTCCTCGACTCTCTCCTGTGCCACCCTTCTCATCTGCTGCATCTTTC
>JBAMIB010397278.1:0-10297 GCA_037177415.1 Kaempferia rotunda | reverse complement strand
CTTAATAAAATAATCACATGACTGATCTCATTTCTCTCATTTTGAAAAAAAAAAATATTAACCCAATTAGTCTCGACTATCTTTGGGGTGGCCGGTCTGAACCCACGAAAATTTTCCACCAGCCACCAGGTAAATCGGAAAGCACTCGCGGCAGGCAGTCCAAAAGCCCAGTATCCCTTAGTTGCGAATCTCATTTGGAGAAAAAATCCCTGCAAATGTACCGTAGCTGGGAATCGAACCGTGGATACCTGGGAGGCAACTGAGTCTGAGCGCTCTTACCATTGCACCATAGCCCGGGGCTCATTTCTCTCATTTTGTTAGAGCTAGAAGTTGTAATTTCATTAACTTATTATAGTCGAGGAGTAAAATGACTACTTTTCAAGCTCTGAGGAGGTATTTTTACCAATCTTAAAACTCTAAGGGAACATTAAAAAAAACAAATAAATTTTAGGAGTTGAGACATAGTTTTCCCATTTATGTAAATAGACATCCTCATCCCTTCCTCCACTGAATCATTTTGAGAGGTTGCAAACTTTAAAATCAACTAATTCATTATGTGAATCCATAATGAGACATCTATATTTCTTCCGTTTTTTATCCTCGAGTTATTCCCAAATACTGAGATCTACTTATTCTATCTTTTGTCTAACTTGTCATTTTCTTATGAGAAAAAAAAGACATCAAAGAAAATCTAATTAGAAATGATAAAACATAATAAAAATACAGATGATGATATAGAAGAAGATCGAGCTCAAAGGATGTAAACTCCACTCAATGAAATAAAGACTTAATTATTATTGTTATTATTTTAAAAATAATATAAACTCTAAATGGTAAGATATAGTTGCTTGAAGAAAATACCAAAGTCTTCAACCATATTTTTGTTGACTTGCATATCTCGTAAGGAAAGTGAATTGATGGTTCAAGTCCAAATAAGGTTGAAATATACTGGTTGGCAGGGGTTAATCTGTCATATTGGGTCTAATTAACTAGTATTGAAGGTAAATTTCTCTATTTTGGATGACTCAGTTTAATTTAGCATGCCCAAAGTGATGATTAAATAACTCAGGTAACCTTCAACGTGAATGAATAAATAACTAATACTAACATTTACTCGTAGTGTTATTAGAAAAGATAAGATAAAAAATATTAAATATTAAGATTCATGAGAAATGGGCATAGATCTAAAATGAAAAGGAGGGAAAATATATTAAAATGATATACCCACGTTCAAAGACAAGTAATAAATTTTATAATTAAGGACTTGAATCTAAGGCAGATAAAGAAAATATTATTCAATATGATAAAAAATAATTAATTAATTTGTATAGTTTTACATATGATAGAATGTATGTAAGTGATTCTAAATAGTTAGAACAAATAAAGCTTCATTTAAAATCTGAAAACTATTGTGGCAATTAAACATTCACCATGTGAGGGAACTTGTAAATAATTTTGTCAGGTATAGTTGCACTATACTAACCTGTGGGCTAGAACTGGAGATCCGTCTTCAAAGATTTCTTCTACCATATCTGCTTCAGAGTAATCTCGATCTGAAAATAATGATGACTCAGAAGATCTTCTTCGGAACATGCTCTTGAACATGCCTTTTCCGGATCTCTTAAAATTAGGAAATGAAGGCGATATTTTCTCTGGTGGTAATATATCGACAACGATGCATGTAGTATCATCTCGAAGTCCCTTTGGCTGCACAGCTTCCTGAAAAATAAACTTAAAACTATATCCGAGCCACAGTAAATGTATATATTAAAGCACTTTTGCATGATCATACGTCATGTACTTACCTTAACAATTCTGAAAGCTGCAGTTTCTGCTGGCAATCCACGACAACAACTAAGTACCTTTTCTGCTGACAAAGCATCCCAGACACCATCACTTGAAATCACAAGACGTCCACCAGCATTTGATAGCTGAAGCAATTAGAAACATCATTTGTCAATAAAATTGCCTCTGAAATGAAAGAAGATATGTAAAACAAAATCGCACTTTGGCATTCTTGCTCTGATAGATGTTGATTCAATTCAAGTGTTCAACTTAAATCAACAAGGAAATGCAGAGAAACGCAAGCATGGATCGCTTGCATACGGTACATGTGAGGCAACAACAATACAGATAAATTACAAACTGTCTTACTAAATGGTCATAGTACATTGGATGAATGGAACATCTAGGTAATGTAGAGATGTGAGATACTATGAGTAAGAATAGAAAAGAAACATTACTTTTTTTTGTTTTGTGAACTATTAGTCAATTTAATCATTCATACTGTAACATCTCCATATGTCATTGCCCTATGTAAATCTAGATGCAAAAGTGAATCTGCCACAGACAATAATGTTAAGCTTCTTTGATTGGAGATTAAAAACACAACTATACACGAGAAGTCAGAAAAATAATCTCAGGGAACTAGAAAACTTAAAATTACTTACACACCTTCACTTGCTTCACATGTGGAATAGGAAGAATAAATTCGCCAACATCCTGGTCACCAATTGATCTTGACAAGCACAAGCCACCTGGCCAGCACCTAAGAGGGCCAAACTGATAAAAAATTTTGTTAAAAAAAGAGCAACAGAGGAAGGCAAGAAAAATTCCACAAGTCATATTTTACTCTGCATATGTGAATTTCGCTTCTATGTAGTTTAACAAGGAAAGCATGAGGTAAATGAACGTGAAGTACCACCCACTTGCTCTTTTGATGCAAACGTTCATCAAGGTTTTGCATGGAGACACATCCAACATGAACCGAACAAGGTGAGGCAGCAAACCTTATCCAAGTACATTATTTAGGTAACAAGGAGCATGACAATTTACAAGGACTAAGAACATATTTAATATATGTGTTTATAGTTTTAGAATTTTGGAGAAGTGATTAGTAGGGCAAAGTCCCACAATGGTAAGCAGTGACAAGCCTCAGGTCTTACAATGCTCAAAAGATGGCATAATACTTGGAGGTGCTTTTTGAAAATGAATAAATTCATGGAATCCCCGATGATGAACAATACCTCAAATCCATGGCCAACGTGGTCTGGGTCAATGTTCACAGAATGGTCTCATCAAGAATGTATGGTCGTGTATGGAATACACACTATAATTATTCATATAAACAGTTCATTAACAATAATAGCTCCAACTATGGGAAGCGTATGCCCATGGGTGAATAGATAATGTTCGATGTGAAGTGCATTAATGTATATAAACAAATGGATATAGAAGTTTTTTGTTTTAAATTGATAAACATGTTAGCAAGTTCTCCATTATGTATTTTTATGAGCATACCATAAAAATGTTCTTATTCATTAAAACAAACGGTACGCCTGATCCTGAAGAAAAAATATATTAGAAAGATAATAGGTGGAAAACAAGAAAAAAAAAATAAAGGAAAAGGAAGGTGATTTTGTGCCTTCAGATACCAAATAGAATGTCAGACATTCTATTTTGATCAATCGCCCATGCCTTTCACTAAAAAAATCTGCATGACCAAATAATGTGGTCCCCTATAGAAATATACTTTGTTTCTAGAAAGCATGTTTAGTTAAACATTCAAGTAAACTATGGCCGACAATATGAAGTATGAAATGGTGAGGGGAGCAAGCATAATACATTACATTACATATGCAAGGAACAAATATAGCTCATTTTCGAGCCTAAACTTAGGTCTTGAACAATAGGATGAAGGCCAACAAAAATACCTCAGCACCACCAGCAACATTCATTCTTCCAACTTCTCCACCACAAGCTGTTATGCGTTCCACCCTACGACAAAATTGGCCTTCTTAAGGGAGTGAACATTGTCAAGGAAACATTTTTAAGAGAGAGATTAAACTCCGTAGGAAACACAAAAGGCTCAATGAGAACATACTCTTCCTCATTGGCTTCCAAACGATGGTCAGTTGACAAAAAATAAACTGAACCTTCAGCAGATTCAAGTATGCAGCGCGAGTCACCAACTGATGCCACAGTGACAACCCATCCATCAATTATCACAAATGTTACAGTTGTTCCAGAAACCCTGGCTGAGGAAACAAAATCAGGAATCAGTTTCTCAGAATGAAATTATATGGTGGGTTGGGTTTTCTTTTAGGTGAAGTGTTGAATCTGTGGAGCTACAGCTAATCAAGGTAGAAAAATAGACAGAATCCTTGGAAGTCTGGAAGTCGCCGAGACGGGAAACCAGATCTACGATTTTCACAATTATCCTCTGTACTATTAACTCAAAAACTAAAAAGTGGCCACATCAATCAAACTTCCAAACATTAACTGTCATTAACAGAGTAAATTCACAATACAAGGCCCATTCTTTGGTTGCTGACATGGGAATAGAACTAAATTCATGAATAATAGAGTTAATATCATTGTCATCATCAACAACAACATCATCAATGACAACACTAACTAGTCATCTATTCCAACTATTTTGGGTTGGCAGTATGAATATTATCTCGTATCAGACTTTATAGGTGTAATTATAATTTGATTATAAAATGACAAAATAAGTTAAGATGGCACGGAGATATTAAGACAACTTCCAAAATTCATAATTATGCAAGTTGAATCAATTGGCGTTGAAGATATGACAGAGACAACTGAAAATTCAAATTAATATAATGAAAAGTGGTCTAAAAAACCTATACAGTACAACTGAAATGGCATTACATAGAGATCAATGGGAGGTGATCCATTCAGTCAATCACAATTAATTAGTAAAGATGGCCTCTTGTTCTTGTGCAAGTGAAAAGTATTGGGTAATGTATAAAGGAAGAGAAAAAAAAATTTGTTTCCTATTCCACATGTCATGTCTTTCTAAAAAGTCCCACATTATTTCTATTTACATTCTTTACATTATTCTACCTACTCCTGAATGAATAATCATTTGCATTTTTTTAGAAGTGCCCTATAGAGATAAATGTTCTTGAAGTTGTCTAGCTATGAAGCCGTTGATTAGGTAGTAAAAAACAACATTTAGTTACAATTGAAACTGAAAAAGTTGCAACCAATTAGAAAATCACTAACATCAATAGAGTCACTCAAGAGTAACATCAATAGAGTCAAGAACAATTATAACAGCATAAACATAGTTTGTTATATTATTGAATGAATAAATAGGAAAATGTACATCTGGTAAAAAAAATAGAATCCCATAAAAATTATGTGAAATGACGCAACAAAAATAAACAAAGATTAGAGAAACTAAACTTAAATGATATGACATGGTCAAATAATTATGAAATACATAAGATCCAGCAAGCCAATACAAAATTTATGTAGTATTGTACCCATTTCTTTGAAATCTTTATCAGTCTTGATAAATCCTGCAACCAAAGCTCTTGGTAATGCTTGAACCCACTCATTCCTGCTAAATTCTGATGGAATGGAACTTAGGACATTGTTCAAGAGATTCTCTTTGGAGTATATAGCAGCTGCAGAGCCATTATGCCCATCAAAAAGCTGCATGGAGGAAATCAAATGAACAAGGTCAACAAGCAGAGGTGTCCTACATTTGAAGCACCAGTTAGCTGTAATTAGTAGAGGAGAAAAATGAATGAATCCAACTGATTCTTATGTTTTTTATTGTAAATTAAGTGAGCTACGAGCTAATGCAAAAAGGAAGTTAAATAGTTATAATTTAATATGGAAAAACAAAATTACTAATTTGGTCACTATTTTGCAATAAAGGTACTTTGTAATATCAAAAATCAATATTCAGAAATTTTTTAAAAACTATTAATATCTAAACAAAATACATGAGCAATAACCAAATAGGAACTAGGGCTAGAGAGAGAAAGAAAATATAAAGATAAATTCATACTTCCAAAGCTATGGGTAATTCATACAACTAATTAGAAACACAGTTTGATGAGACATTATGTCTCAATATCTAGTGGATGACATTTCAAGCCATCTTAATGAGAAGCAAGAACTTTGCGATGCAATAATTGCTCTAATAGGATTTAGGTTGTCGAATAATTTATTTTTGGGTATTTGTTACAGAAATTATATCATAGTGGCATACTAGGATAACAAATTGTCAAATTCATGAAAGTCTCTCATAAAATTGATTTTTTTTTAGAAAAATGGAAAACACAATTAGAATAACAAAATATCTCTTCATTATCTATCTTTTAGTATAACCACTTATATCTAAGATGGTAGAAGAATTTTGCCAAAAACAAAATTTAAAAAATAATAAAAATCAGATTCCACATAATGGTATGCAATTGCAGCCCCTTCATGACTCAGTCACTAAACCAAAAGGCCAACAACCCCTATAACCTTGTGAATTCACTTAGGCAATTTATGTATCCTTTATTGCCGTGGATGTCACCTATGTCAAATAGCTATTGTCGAACCACCACCACCGTTGTTGTCGATTCTTCTCCGACATATCAAATATGCCTTCTTTTCAATTTGAGTTCATTTATAACCTTTCTCGTTTCTTCTTCCCCATCCCTCTAATCTACAACCCATTCACAAATTTGCAGGTCAAATCCGAACATATTCAATTTGTTGTGTCTATGTCAACTAAGATCAATAACCATGTGTCTTCCTTTTTGTATTGCTCAACCTATTTTGCATGGGTGGCATTGTCTCGGTACAAGTGACACACTGAATTAACCATGTGTGTCCCTGTTTAGTATGCCAACTATTCAGTAGAATAATGTTTTTGGCCATGGCACCTAACTCGACTAAAAATTTCAATCCATTAACAGAACACTATCAAAGAGAAGCGAGGAGAAGAAAAGAAGAACCATTTGGAGCACTAGTATATATTCCAATCCAATTGTACCAAACCAAGTTATGAGTAGTTAAACACTAGGATGTTACAAGAACCTATACTCTTATCCAATGCACGCTCTTGTCTAATGCATGACATTCAATTTGGTATTAATACAATATAACATCATTAATCAAGATCCGTATTATATTTTCTAAATTTGCATCTCCGGAATTCTAATTTAATTCAGTTTTTAATTTTTATATGTTTATATTTGGAAGTAAACAAGCTAAATAGAAATAATCAGAGATTGAAATTCTTTTATATTGACCTCAACACTCTTTAAAGTTTTCTAAAGTTTATCATGTGCTGGCAGGACATTGCACTAAAATCGTATTATTCCAATTAAATACAAAAATCCCAAAAATGATACTTTCCCCTTCAACACTTGATTTGAATTAAGAAGGGCAAACTAAGATGGCTAATTGGCGCAAGCTTAAAAATCTTATTCTTTATAAACATCTTGGTGTTTAAATAGAAGGAGATAGTGTCAAATATCAATTAACATGATGTATATTGATACTAGATGGCGCTAGTTGTCACTAATCATGAGGTGAGGAGGAGGGGGTAGGAAAAGGTAGCAAAGGAGGAGGAAGAGATAGAGGGAGGCCAATGACTAAGATTGTCCATGCACTGATTTCTTCTCTAATTGAAGCCTCCATTGAATTTTCCTCTAGATAAAGATTGTATGCTCCTCGCTAACTTATTTGCTTCATCTCCATGTTGAAGATCTGCCTATGATGGCAATTCATACTCTTGTCAAAACCTCCAATGTCCCCAATAGTTCTGATTATCTTGACATCATTTCAGGCCAACAGAATGAGTGGGCTTCTCAAGGTATGAGTTTCAATCTCTAAATTAGCCATCAACTAATTGTTTGATATGCCTATTTGGTGTTTATGTCATTGACCAAGATTGTATTTATTTGTTGTTGATCGTAACAATCATTCCTTGGTTATATAATTGACTAGCTGTCATCATTTCCATCATTTTAAGGAGATCATATGGCCCAACAAAGTCACTTACTCTTGGTCACTTGAGTCCCCTAAGCTATATGAATCATCTACGTCTTTTCTTGTTAAATTCTCTATATATCTTCTAATACAGAGTTCTTTGTTCATGTCTTGCATCAAGTCCATTGAGTCATTATAGAAATCCCTTGCAACATGTATCGTTGATTGAAAGTATAAAATGAGATGAGCAAACAAGTTATCCACTTGGATTGCGGATTGCTAAAGTAGCTAGGATGGCATGAAAATGTTCTCCTGCCCTTTCATGACTCATACAGAGCCACTAATATAATCAATTACTATCACATTTCTCCACTTGTGCATTTGTTACTTCTCTCTGCACTCGGAACGCCAAAGAAGCCAAGATAGTATGCCAAGGTTTTCCAACCCTTTTTATGACCCTCCCTTTTATGGCCCTACCATTCATGACCATGTGGAGTGATAAACAGAATCAGCTATCACCATCATTTCTGCACTTGTGAATTGTTTCCTCATTCTCTTGCATTTTCTTTATTGCTTCAGTAGTATTATACTTACAAGACAAAGTGATCTTGTATCATCCCTGAATCTATAGGAGCATTTTGTGATCATGTTGGACAATTTGCCAATTTTCCTACTTGTGAAGATGGGTATCAACCTCAAAGGCATTTCCATGAATGAAGACACTCAAAATTCAAAGGTGGACTTGTGATTACCGAATTCATTTGATATGGCAGCCTAAATGCAAAAGATAGCTCAACTATAACAGACAATTTTGGTATATTACTTTAGCGGCATGTCTGGACCTATCACCATGTGGTGTCTTCATAATATTTATATTCCCTAATACCAATTAATTTTTCTTCTCTTTCTTCTCTTTCTTCTCTAGACGACTAAGACTTTTCTTGTTGTTGATATGAGCATGATGTGCTTTAAATTTCACGATTCCTGGACAGTTAGAGTTGTAATCACAATTCAAAGAATGTAGCTCTTCGTTGAGTTGAAATGCTTGTCCTCGTTACTGCTAAATACAAGCTTCAATTCGAGGATTTCCTCATTCGGCGATCTACATTATGGTTCCTCTTCTCCTTTAGAAGAACACAAGATATTATTAAACTAAATTTCTCTCACTCGCACAAATGTCGGGATCCTGAATCCCTTCAAGGCATAGAAATAAGGTTTATCCAAACTCTGAGATTGGTAAGGGAGAGGCATTACCGCAAAGACCGAGAATGCGGTGTCGGGCCGCTGGGGAACTCGCTGGCACTCAGTCATGACGTGTGTGAAGTCCTCCCCCTTCTTGTTCTCGCTCGCCTCCCCGTAGATGATGTCCGGATTCTCGATTCGCTCCCAAGACATCTCCCGCCTCAGCAGCACCGCCAACGGAACCATCCCGTCGCCGTTGGTCGCCGCCATCCCGCCGCAGCGAAGCTTCTCAGGTGAAATCAGCAGTGCCGCATCTCTCCAGCAGTGGCGCCGAGGCAGAAGAAATCGACGAAATCGCCTGGGATCGGACTCGAAGCCAAGGCGAAGACAAAATTTCTCTTCCTTGTTTTTTTTTTTTCAATTTTTGTCTCGAAATAGCAACGAGGCGGCAGTCACGGCGGAAGGTCGTATCGATGACGTGTCGGAAGGCGATAGGCCATCTATACCCCACACGCTAACGTGCGCGTCAATAACTAAAAAGGATAGCGAAGCTGCCGGCCCGCCAAAACTTAATTTTTTTTTTAACTTCCTTTTATTTTATATTTTTATTTATTTATTATTGAAAAATCTAATTCATAAAAAATTATACTTTCATACTCTTTTAGTTATAATATTTTTATCGCTTCGTACTTTTTCTAATTATTAATTTTAAAACAACGTTTATCCCTTTTAAATCCATTGGAATCATTCTACTATTTTATTGAGATGTATACATAATGGTAGTCCTCTCAATCCTTTAAGTTTTAGTAATAGTTCTTTAAAAGTCTTAAGGATAATATTTTTTATTCTTGAATTTTCTGGTGGAATTTAGATTCATAGATTAAATTGGGCTCACGAATTGATTTAGAAGAAATCAAAATTGGCTTATAATTTTAAACTCTAATCTGATCAAAATACTATTTCATTAAAAACATTTAAATTATTTATTCAATAATGTTAATTTATATATAATATTTTTAAAATAATTTTAATTAGTTTATATGTATATAATTATTTTCCAAAACGTATATCGAAAAAAAAATTCTCCTATAAAATAACCTATTAATATACAAAATCATGGCTTTAACCTATGCAATTGATATCAAATAAATTTCGATAAAACTCATATTTATCTTGGTTGATCCTATTAATGGATAATTTTTTTAATGAATAATTTGCTAATTTACATGATTATTATATTTATTTCATGAAATAGATCTTGAAATCATACCTGAGCTTGATGAAGAAGTCATTGTAATATAATTATTTTGTATATATGATTTCTCTCTTTTTACCTTTCTTTATAAAAGCACTCAACTTATCATGA
>JBAMIB010397269.1:0-10297 GCA_037177415.1 Kaempferia rotunda | reverse complement strand
CAACCAGTACAAGGTGCCGCGCTGCGTCACCTTCCAGCCAATCCTCGAGCTGCTCGATTCCCGCGTCGTCTCCGCCCACTTCAGCCCCGCCCTCCCCCGGTGGTCGCCTCACACCAAGAACTGAAGGACACCGGTTAAAGTAGGGTCAAATCTGCTGGTCAACGAGCGGAACGTTGACCATGGAGAGAAGGATGACTAAGTTTGGCTTTTCCATCAGTTTCGTTCTGGGATGAAAACAGTGATTTTTTTCCCCTCCGACCTTTTAGAGATGTGATTAAGTTCTAGCACAACTGAGATCCTGTTAATGTAATGACTTTTTAGCGTTAATTGGATGCCCTTTTCTAGTTCCTAAATTCCTCATTAGTATTAAATTTACCCTAGTGTCCATATAGATACCACTACATCAATCCGTAGGCTAATACGTCAGTTGATGCATCTACCACGTATTTGTCAGTGGCTTGTAATTGGCAATCAAATTAAATACACATGCAATTAATTAATTGGAGGAGGAACATGACATGTCGAAATGGATCGCAGGTGGTTTAGAGAGCCTGCCGTTTGACTCTAAATTAATTAACGATGTGATCAGGCATCGTTTGCATGTGGGGCCGTGGAGTCGTCAGGTCGGCGCAATTAAAGAACTCCGGAATAATTTTAATAGAAATAACAAACTTGCCTTGATGGGCCTCAACGCCACTTTGTTGCACCATCTGATGGGCCTGAAGGTCCACTTTATTATGATTAAATATCTTCATTTAATTCATATTTTTTTTTAGATATTAAATTATTATTATTATTTGTTAGCGGCTTAACATTGGCCACCTGTATCTCAAACTGCCAATGAAGAGACCAGCCATCTGCATTGGCCACCAGCTTCTCCGTTCGATGCAAATCGAAGGGTCACGAGGGAGGGACTGGGAGTCGGGGAGCGAACCCATCTGTTTCCTCCAGATCGTGGCCGTTATTAGTCAGTCAACGGATCGTGACCGTTCGCAGCGATTGGATGGCCACGTAGGCAAGTTAGCCCACCGGTGCGTGCTTAGCCAATGGTGAATGGTGATGATGGTCGTCGAGGGGGAGGCGGACGACGCAAATTGCTCTCCTCGCAGGACGACCAACCCCTCGTCGCTCCTCCGCCGCGGCCGGATCCCGCTTCGCTTCGCCTCCATGGAACGTGCGGGTGATCGGCGGTTTTCCTTCGCCTTCGTCCTGCTCTTCGTCGTGTTCCTCGCCGTGGACTCCACTGGTCCGCCGCCGGGACCCGCGCTCCACTCCCTTTCCCGATCGCCGAACTTGGTTCTACCGCTAGTACTTTCGCGAGCCAATTCCACTCGGAGATCCCCAGGGTCGAGGCGCTTTCTTTCCCGGCAGCTTGCCGCCAACGCTCGGATGAGGCTCTACGATGATCTCCTCGCCAACGGGTGCGCGTTTCTCCTTTTTTTCCCTTCTTCGTCCTCTGCTATTTACTTTTCAGATTTTTTTTTTTGTTTCTTTAAAATTGGTTGAATAATTTTGATTAATTTATCGCGGATCTCTCTATGGAAGATCGGATCGCACACACACGCGAGTCTCTGTTTGATAATTATTCTTCTTTAGGTATTATACTACGAGGCTCTTTATCGGTTCACCGCCTCAAGAATTTGCTTTGATTGTGGATTCAGGGAGTACGGTCACATACGTTCCTTGCTCCACATGCGAGCAATGTGGGAATCATCAGGTATTTTAACGTCTTGGAGCATCGAGATCTCTTCTCTACGTCGCATTTATTTGTTCCTATATTTATTTTTTCCGATGTTATCCAAGTTAAGGGGTTCTCAAATTCCGCTTCCCTTCCATCATTTATTATAGTCTGTAAAGGCATGAATGGATGAGAAAATGCGTGACTAATTATTAGGACTTCAAACTAATTATAAGTTGAGTCTCAACTAATTCAGTCAGCCCAGACAATTTTGGTTATCATATATACTACATAATAGGATGTGAGATTACTTCATTTAGACTACCACATCATTGGAATCAACAGTTTACAATTATACCAGACCTGAATTATATACAATTTCATAATCTGTTGATACTATGAGAAAATTGGATTTATGTGCAAGGACTTACCATTTCCATATTGTGAAGTTGTTTCCTTTCAAAATGATTCTACTAATAAAGTGCAAGTCAATAGAAAATTTTCTCTGTTATGCAGATCATGTAACATGATAAGCTAATGGGTAATGGCTAGTTGAAATTTAAAGATTTGTTTCTTCTAGATAAATTTAGTAGTCTAGTGGCTATTTACCAAGAATAAGTCATATAGAATCCTTGCCTTGTATTTTCTTGTCTTTCATCTCAATCTTTGAATAGTTTGGAACTATGGCAATGCTTGCAGTTATTTGAGTATTTGGTGATGGTTTTCTTATTGAAAATGGAGTTGTCTTTTCGGAAGTAGGATGCTTCAAAGTTCTGGTGATGAAATGTACAGTCTAACTATGCTCGTGGCTATTTGAGTATTTGGAGATGGTTTGCTCATGGAAATTTGGTTTTTTTTTTAAGAAGTAGGATGTTTTAAAGTTCTCTAGAAGTAGGATGCTTCAAAGTTCTGGTGGTGACATGTATCACAGTCTGAAAGTATTCTGGCTTTTCTATAGTAAACTCTTATGTTAATACTTAATTCTAGTTTATTCTTTTATCAAGTAAATTCTTCTTTTTTTTAGAAAACCCTCTTATATGATACAGATCTTAAATTTTAGTTGTTCCATTCTCCTTCAACAAGCGAACTGAACATTTGCACATCAACTGAATTCCACTTCAGTTAGAATTTTTCATAGATTCTGTGCTGTTAGAGTTCCTACCCATGTACTTATCACTCATACAACTGTTGTGCATAATGTTTCCTATTCCAGTTGATCTTTATACTTCAATAAAATACTTAAATAGAGTAGGAAATCTGTTGTTAGTGCACTCTTCCTTTCCTTCATGCAATGGAGTTTATCGTTTTCCTAGCTCATTAACTATATGGTGCAATGGCTGTTTAACCTGGCATTTGTTTGTTGCATTTTAAGTTGGTCTACCGTCTATCCAATAGCAGATTTGGTCAATGTTTCTTCTCATTTACTTTTAAACTCTTGTTCTGTAGGACCCAAGATTTCAACCTGATTTATCAAGCACATATGAACCTGTAAAATGCAGTGTTGCTTGTACCTGTGACCAGGACCAAAAGCAGTGTACTTATGAGAGACAATATGCTGAAATGAGCTCGAGTAGTGGTGTGCTTGGTGAGGACCTTATATCGTTTGGAACAGAAAGTGAACTTAAACCTCAGCGTGCTATTTTTGGGTGTGAAAATTCTGAAACTGGCGATTTATTTAGTCAACATGCTGATGGCATAATTGGTTTGGGCCGAGGACAGCTCAGTATAATGGACCAGCTTGTTTCAAAGGGTGTTATTGGTGATTCATTTTCTTTATGCTATGGTGGGATGGATATTGGTGGAGGTGCAATGGTCCTTGGTGAGATAACTCCACCTACTGACATGGTGTTTTCCTCATCAAATTCTGCTAGAAGGTATGTCATATCTGCATCTATATGAATAAAAAACATTAGAATTTCTCTCCCTATACATTTAATACATCTCCCAGATTTTTTTTGATATCCGGATGGCAACAGTCCATACTACAATATTGAGCTCAAGTCAATAGATGTGGATGGTAGGCCACTAAAACTAGATCCAAGGATATTTGATGGCAAGCATGGCACAGTCTTGGATAGTGGAACCACATATGCATATCTGCCAAAAGAAGCATTTTTGGCTTTTAAAGATGCTGTGAGTTTCTTTGTACCTTACTGTTTTAACATGTTTCATTTGCACAAGCAACACCTGAAACTTATCCATGGGTGTCAACCCCGATCGGTTTTGAGATACTATCAAGAAATAAAACTTTACTCTTTCCCTGTCATACTGAAGTAAGCATTTGTTGGTATTGAAGTAGGGATACTAAAATCTGATCCTTAATATTACAGAATAGTGAAGAACTTTTCTGAATTACCTGCTCATCAGGATCATCTATTTGTTAATGCAATTATTTTTTTTTATTGAAGAGAATCTAATGATCATCTCCATTTACCGCATCACTATACAACATTTGTTTGTACAAGAATATTTTTGTTGAATTGATATTACCACACATCTCACAGATAATGAGCAAGTTACATTCTCTTAAACAAATACCTGGACCTGATCCAAATTATAAAGATATTTGCTTTTCTGGCGCTGGAAGGTATCATAGCTATTTTATTTAGAAATTTATTGTGCTTATAAAGGTGTGATACAATTAGTTATGCATTATTAGTTATGCATTATACTCGAGATCTTGTAACTATTTCCAGTGATGTCTCTCAACTGTCAAGCATCTTCCCAAAGGTTCATATGGTATTTGGTAATGGACAAAAGCTATTACTTTCACCAGAGAACTACTTGTTCCGGGTAAGTATGGTAATATATTTATGAAATATTATCTTCTTAGTGTGCCTTGTTGGTTAAACCTTTTTCCTGCACTTTTTTTTTTTGTTTTGCCTACCTAATTTTCCTGCACCTTTTTTCGTGTTTTGGCAACCAAAAGCACTTGAAGGTTAGCGGTGCTTATTGCTTGGGAGTCTTTCAGAATGGAAAAGACAGGACGACACTTTTAGGGGGTACGGTAATTGTTTTCCTAAAAATAACACTTGCTTTTATTGGCTTCATTCCTCTTCCAATGTAATCAGCGACCAGCGTTACTTCTATACTAGTAAAAACATCTCATATTTAAACTTCCTATATCTTGTTCCTGTTGCAGGCATTATTGTTAGGAATACATTGGTCACTTATGACCGTCAGAATGAGAAAATTGGATTTTGGAAAACTAACTGTTCTGAATTATGGGAGAGATTACGTATGGATGGAGCCTCATCACCGACACCTTCAGAGTCAGCAACTTCCACCATATTTGACTCACCTGCTCCTTCTCCTACTGTTTTACCAGGTAATAAAGCTATCTGCTTATGATTATTTTTTGTTTACATTTATTTAAAGATCCAGGTAAATTACTAGCTTTAGAATTGACATCAAATATTTTCAATACAGATTTAGCATTGTAAATCTAGTCGTTTATGTCCATGTTTGAACATATTCTATCAGAAAAAGGTACTTAATGCTGCAAGTAAATAACATGGGTTTCTCTTGATTTTTCACTCCACTCAGATCACTTCGAAATTGGGCTTATAACCTTTGATATGTCTCTGAACATTACATATGCTGAACTATTGCCCGACAGAAAGGAACTAGCAGTGCTAATTGCGCATGAATTGGGGGTGAATTCAAATCAGGTGAGAACAAACTTTTAATTGATATCTTAAACGGTGATATTGCCTGTACAAGTTTTAGGGCACAAGTTGACAATTTAGTCTAGTAGACTAAACTACTACTTGATTTTGGTGACTGGAGACCTGATGTTGCCACAGTCGTCAAGAATTGGGTCTTGCTAGATATTATTATATTTGATTCCCTATATCAGCTGATGCATAATTTATTGGTTTGCAGGTTCATTTGATAAATATTACAAGTGAGGGAAACACTACCCGGGTAAGGTGGGAAATTATTCCAGATGGGTCTTCCAGTTACTTTTCTAGTTCAACAGCCATGGTAACACTTCTCTTTAGAAATTTTTGGGAAGTTTATATGTTATAACACCTCTGACTTGGGCTACTAAATTGCAGAGCATTATATCCCGGTTAACTGAGCATCAAGTTCACCTTCCTGAAAATTTTGGAAGTTATCAGTTGGTTGAATGGAATATTGTGCCTCCTTCAAGAAGGTAATAAAATTTCTAGTTAGTTGGTTTTTTATTATTGTTTTTGTTTCCTTTTTGTTTTCAATTATACAAGAAAACTGAGGTCTTATGGGAGGTGAACTTTTTCGCTTACAAATTCTTGGCCAGGTTCTTGTTGTTTTTATGGGCAAAACATTTGACTGTCATATATTGTAATATCCATTCGTAAATATCCGTGATACCAAGTGATCCAATTAAGGATACATTTTTAACATTTGGCATGGTTGTAAAATGTTGTAGGTTTACCACCTGATCCCATGATTCTCACTGGTGGATTAGGATCCCCTTGTTAGTTATTCATGCAATGCAGGATTCCATTAGTGTTATCCACTTCCATTATTAATTCCCTAATCACCTTACATGGGTTGCATCAAGCAATCCAAGATCAGGGGTCGATTCTCGGCAAAAGCCGAACGAACAACCCTCTCCCACAGTGGTCAACTACAGCTTCTCGATTTACCTATTCACAGATGGTCATGGGGCCGACCGTGTTGGGCCGCTAAATGGCGGATTCCACTTTTTTTCTATAATCAAGCAATCCAAGAAAAATCAAGAAATAGGATTTCAGAAATGTAATTAGGTGCATTTGCTACTATTTTAATTGATTGATTGATTGATGGTTAACATGCCATAAGTGATTTTTTGGGTTATTTGACCATACAATGCCTAAAGCAATACAATCATCTCTGATTGAATTTCTTTGATCGAGTTTTAAATGTCTGACTCTGCAAAGACTTTGACTTGTTCTATGGTTCACCTTTATTCTGGTGGAGAACTTTATCGATTATGAATATCCGCTGAAGATTTTCTTCTATTATCCTTAACTCATGGTTCGGCACTGCAGAACATGGTGGGGAAAGCATGCAGTGGCAATTGTCGTAGGAATATCACTTGTGATTTTGCTCAGCTTCTCGACCCTCTTGGTGTGGTACTTCTGGAGACGGAGCAAAGGGTTCAGTACATACAGGCCCGTTGATGCACCTGTTCCTGAACAAGAATTGCAACCATTGTAATGCATGCAGCCTGATCCAACCCATCTCTTTGCCATCCTTAGGTCACACGTTATAGTAGCAAAGGAGAGCTGGTTGATTGCCATGCCGGTGTTTCAAAAGATACTGCAACGACATCAACAATCTGCGTTTATCTTATGTTTTAAGAGGATGAAGTACATAAATAAGGGTCCATCATAGTCTCTAACCGACATTTTTTCTGCCAAGAAATGTAAGCTCACTCAACCACTCAGCATAAAGTGAACTAGAGCAGAGTTACTATAGGCAGGTTATCTCTAGATACAGCGGTTTGTTTTGCTTATATGATTGAAGAATCGTAATCAACATTTACGTTGTCCTATGCTTATGTATCACACTTGCTAGGAACAAACATTTTGCCATAGACCTCTTATTGGAATGCTCGACTTTTTGTCTGTCATTGACCAATTGCTCGTGTGATTAAATGATTGTAGGCTTTACTTTTATGAAAACAAAGTCTATGGGGGGTTTGACCAACTGTTTAGAATCAATGAATTCATCAATATAGAATTTTGTTTAATAATTTAGGTATTTAATTTCTTGAACTGATTAATTTTGGTAGTGATTGATTGACTCCTATGGAAATTTTTGACTGGGCAAGTATGGATTGTTCATTAACCTTGGTCCAATTTATCACATGCATTGTTCATTATTCTCCACCAACTCGATGCCAATTGCTAAAATGCATGCATCAAAGTGCGGCCGAGGATACGTCTCCATCTATGCTATCACTTTCTTGTTGCATTGTTAGTCGAAGGGAATAGGCAGCAAGCATAGAGGATAAATTGAGTGAGCAAAATAGACAACAGTTTGTAAATGATAGGGCATGCATGTAGCCATTTATATGTGGTTTGGTAGGGACAGAAGAATGAAATTATAATTCTCTAATTTATATAACATTTTTTAATGCAATAATGGGCGGGTGCCTACGTGTAAACTTGACACATGACTTGGTTTAAATTTAAATATTTTTTAATTTCTCTCTTCTCTTAAACTTACATATATGATCTACCTCTTTTTTACATAGTATTAAGGTGGAATCGATCTTTAAACACCAGCATCAACAAAAGGCCAACCACTATTCGTGTTGATTTGCACAAACCAATATCACTGTGGGTGCTAGTAAGATCAACGCCTAGCACCAACAGAAGACTAACACCACTTTTAATGTTGATTTATTCTTGGTGTTGGTCTTGATACTAATCTTCTGTTAGTGTTTGGTCTTCTGTTTGTGCAAACCAGCACAAAACAGTGGTGCTAGTCTTCTATTGATGATGGTGTTTAAAGATTAGCACCAATAGTGGTGATGATTTACATAAATCAGCACTAACATGATGTTGATTTGTACAAATCAGCACTAACGTTGTGCTGATTTGCATAAACCAACACCAATACATTGGTTTGTAAAAACTAACACCAACGTGATGTTGGTTTATAAAAATCAACACCATTTTACATACAAGAAAGTGATTACACCCTTATATGAGCAATCGTGGGTGACTATTGATGTCACCACCTAACGAGACATTGATTCGAATTTTTTAATATCTTTATTCTCTTTCCTGAATGCAAAGTGGTGTTCGTTTGTAAAAATAAACACTAATGTGGAATTGCTTCTTAAAGATCGACTGTAACATTATGGTCTTTAAAGATCAGCTCCATATTAGTGTTGATTTTTTTAAATCAGTATCATCTTATATCTAGGAGAGAAATTGTACATAAAAAAAAAAAGAATAATTAAAAAATTTGAAACATGATCGTATCAGATGATCATATTAGCATACGCTCATTATTATGATTATCCATATAAAAATGTACAGTCTAACATTTGTATATATTGTTTGGGTCATTAACAAGCCATGCCTGATTTTGCGGTTCAATTTGTTTTAGTTTTGGCCCGGTTCATCCGTACAGGACCGGCGGCTTGTTTAACCACGCACCCCCAACGAGGTTTCCAGGTACAAGAAAGCTTTAATTCCATCGAACCGAGTGAGTCGAGTGACCCACAAATTTATAGCGTACTGAACCAACTTGCCGTCGCGGCCAAGGCTTGCAGTTTGACTGATCTGAATCCGGTCAGAATTCATCAATATATAAGATTCTAAATTAATATTAATTCACCTCCGTAATAATTAGTATTAAAAAAACAGTTCGCCCCCAACCCACTCCCAAAAAAAAACGTATGATTTTTTAATTTTTCAACGAGCCAATTAAACCTAAAACATTTCCAACACAAAATGTATACGACATTTATAAAATTTAACTATTATATAGGAGTGAGATTTAAGATTTATAATTGAGTAGATTTAAATTTTTAAATTTAAGATGAAGTTTGTAATTAATAATAATGATTGATTGTATTATAATTTATAATTCATAAATATAAGAGGATACATAATTGTAGGAGTTATAAAAAAATTATAGAGAAAATTTTTAATTATTAAGAGAATTAGTCAACCGCTTGAGCAGGGCTACTGCTCTGGCCTCCTAAATTTACTTTTTCCCTTTGAAATTTGATCTCGTTCACTAAAAGATTAAAAATTATAATCCAACAATAATTTCCACGTAACATCCATCGAAGATAATGGTGTTAAAAATTAATCCGATTTTCAATTTGAGTCGATTTAAAAAAAAAATCAAATTTAAGTTGGAAATTTTTTAGTTCGGATTGAATTCGGATTGGAGGATTTTGGATTGAAATTTTTCAGTTGAGTTCAGGTAGAATTCGGATTGATCTGAATTTAGGGGTTAGTTGATTTTTTAGGATTGAATTAAATTTTATTTTAAAAATTAAGATATTTTTATGTATATTAATATCAATATTAGTGTGATAATAATGAAGTATTAAAATAAAAGTGAAAAATGAAAAATAATAATAATAAAAAAGTTCAGGTCAGGTTTGGGTTGATTAGGTTGGTCGGGTTTAGGGGTTTCGAATTGTATTCGAGTTTGGATTGAGATTTAAAAAGGAATTAAATCCAACCCGAACTTAATCTAACCCACCCGAATTGACACCCCTATCTCCTATTTAAATCCTAAATTGATTGAGTACACGTAATATATATATATACACCCTACACACTATTGTATGGGCGACCGTGAGTGACAGCATACGTGACCAGCTGACGTGGCCTAAAATAAAATTTATTGTTTTCTCTCTCTCTCTCTTCCTTCGTGAGGACTAATTTTGCACTCTCTATTCATTCACTCACCTCTCTTCCCTAAAACCAAAGCTCTAAACTCTCTTCTCCTCTCATTCATTTCTCTCTTTCCTCAGTTCCAAACCTAGACACAGGTCATCTTCTTCAATTCTCAGCTTGTGACCCAGAGGGAATCCGGGTGTCCCATTCTAGCGAACCTTCCAACTCCATCTTCACTTCTTCTCTAGCCATGTTCCTTCCAGTGATGAGTCCGGTG
>JBAMIB010397252.1:0-10297 GCA_037177415.1 Kaempferia rotunda | reverse complement strand
AGACTTGCTCCAACAAAGCTCTCACCTTACTAATATGGGAAGGAGTCGACCTCCACTTATTTATTCTTGGCCCATCAATATTATATGATTTTTCGATTGAGACATGTTTCAAAAATCATACTTACAACATTAGACGGATTCTTACATACATAATAATGTCCAACTAAAAATCACATTTACCATTGCAAAATAACTTATAATTAAAAGTTCAGCAAATCCCTTGAGGTATGGAACTGAACATGTCATATGAGATGTCAAATTTGATTAAAAAAATATCCTCGATGGTAGGTAATTGGGAAGCCATAAATTGATGAATCGCTTCAATCCAATTAGATCTACCTATAATTTCAAAATCATCTACAATATGTACAAGACCTAATGGAACTTTATATGTACTAGAAGAAAATAAAACACATATAAATATATACAAAATGTATAATTTACAAAATACTTAGACATCAACATTTACTTCAACTCTATGAGAATAGAGTTTAAGCAACTCCTCAATTGTTGATCTAGTAGGTTCTTTTTTAGAGAGAAGTGAGTAAGAAAGAGATCACCCGATACATTTGTAGAGTTCAAAGGAACCGAAGCACTACTATCTGAAATACCAAGCAACAAAGATACATCTCTTCTAGTGAAGGATACTTGGACCCTTACAAGTTTAAATTGATTACTTTTCAAGTTACCACACTTCTAACTCTCAAAACTAGAACATCTACTTGAAAATATAAAGCTTTGTGCTACTAAATTCCAACTTTAAAATATATTCACGAGTATACCATGAATTTACTGAATATTTTGTATTTCCAAAAATATAGCAAAAGAAGATTGTTTAATGATTGTTTTGTCAATCATGTAAACGAACATACTCACGCTCTTGTCCTTTCATTCTTGGACGTCAAAAAAAACTCATTAAAGTGACCTAACACACTGATCAATTGTAATTTATGACCAACATCAACTAATAATTGGAATGTCGACAAAATAACATTTTGTTAGCTAAATAAATAAATGTATGTATACAAACATAATTTTTATATGATTAAGCAAAACTCTATGATTAAGGTAAACCATCAAATAAAATCTAGCTACAACGTTGTATCGTAGCTGGTTTTTACATACCAACACAACGTTGTAGCTGGTTTCTAAAAATCATCACCATGTTGTAGCTGGTTTACAAAAACTAGCTACAATGTGACCATTTGTTAAAATTAGTTCATAGAACTTCGATTCTTTGCAAAATATTAGTACACTAGTACTGGTTTTTGGAAATCATCACCTATGTGCTCATTTTTTTAAACCAGCACCATCATGTTCGAAAATCAACAACTCAACTATATCTTACAACCTTGAGGGGTAAAAAAAACACTGATAGGTTCAATTAGGAAAAACACTCAATATACCTTATTAAATCTCATGGAATGTGCTATTAAGGTAGACATGTAGAAAAAGGAGAGGAGGTAGATGAGCAGTACAAATTAGAAGAAAACCCTAATTCTAAACGTGTGAGTTGATTGCCAAAGAAGATAACCTGAGTCTAGGGTCTGCGACGATGGAAGAGAGGAGCAAGATGAGAGAGAAAGAGAGTTTAGGCTTTGATTTTGAATAACATGAAATGGAAAGGGAAAAGAAAGAACAAAATTTTACTTGCATGTTTAAAGAGAAGAAGACGATACTGGATTTTATCCGAGTCACCGCGCCATATCACGGATCGCCCACGTTCGTCCAAGCTTCCCCTTCTAAAATCCACTTACTACATTTAATATTTTTTTTATTGAATATATCATTAACGTATTCTAGAAATATTTAATTTATTCTATTTAATATGTTTTTATTAAATATATGATTAACTTAGGAGTACATTATAAATTTTTAAGTTATTTTTTAAAATTATATATTTTTTAAATACGATATTAATTCTAATATATTTTTATGTAGATGGAATGAAAATAATTATTAATACAGATTCTCTGATGAGTATGCAAATAAATATTCGAACCAGCCTAAAGATAGTTAATATCCCTAAAGCTTAAATTGTATACAACTTTAAAATTTATAGCTTATAAATTTTGTAAATTAGCTTAGGTATTCTAAGAATTAATATTTCAATTACTATAACACAAGAAACAAGTTTGATGTTAGAATAATAGGCCAATTATGTTACCTAAATTTAAGAAATAAGTTTGGACAATTGAATTTTTAAATAACCAAATATACAATAATTAGTATACTTGAATAAGAACAAACAATAATAATTATTAAAAGTGTTTGTCAATATCGAATTACTATTTATATTTTCATATTTTAATTTTTATATAGCATTAATCATTTTAAAATTAATTTAAGATGTGAGGGTATTTTTAATAATGATTTGTTGAAACTTCCACGGCAACACATCACATTAAACAACTAGCTTTTAGCATTATTTACTAATTGCCTCTAAATCAATTTTCCCAATATAATTGATCATGGCAGAGGCTTAGAATATTTTTTCCTAACAATTTAATAATCAATATTGAGAGAAATAGAAAGACAGTCGATTTTCTCTCTCTTAATGTGATTTGGATCGACAACACTTACCAATTACAAGAACAATGGGGATAAAACTTGTGAAACCACCAGAAATATGTTGCTGCTCTAAGGACATCAATGAAAACAAATTATAGGAAGAATCGAAAACCACGGGGATAAAGAAAAAAAAAACAGAACAATGAGCAGATAAAACACCACAAAACTTGAGCATTTACCATGTACAAAACCTGGCAGCAGAAACTTATTCCTCCCTTGTTTTCCATCATGGAGTAGTAGCGCTTGCACTAGGCGATAGAGTAGGCTCTGACCACCTCGACTATGGGCGCGCGGCACAACGGGCACTTACCTCCACTTCGGACTAATTCATGTGCACACATTGAGCAAGTGCACATATGGCCACATCTAAGGTGAAGAAAAAGGGATTGTGAGCATAATAATGATTGCAAAAGGTGTGAGATTTCTGGGTTGGGAGAGGAGAGACGGACCTGTAGAGAAGAGAATCGATATGGTTATCACAACATACACAACAGATCCCTTTTCTGACTTGATTCCACTTGAACCCGTCCACTGATGGTTCCTCGCCGCAGACTGCAACATGCCACAGATGATGATAGATTTTAAGAGAGGCAAATTAACATGCTCCTAATTTGAACAAAGTTACTCAAAGTCAGAGGTGAATTTTGTCCAGTAAGATGGATTGAGAGAATTTATGTTTTCCTTTCTTCTTCATTTCAAACTTCCAACTCTTAGTAGTTCAACCAAACATTCTAATGATCACCAATAATGCCCTAATGATGGCCATACTATCTGCATGAACTAATCAGTATGAGCACACCTTAAGGTTCTGTTCACCCAAAGGTAACGGAGAGGAGACGATAAGAAAAGGCGGAAAAAGAGGAGGGTTTGGTCTCCTCCAAACTTTCTTCTGTGCAGAGTGTGGAGAGGTGGGTGGAAAGAGATTAATTTGAATAAAATATCCTTAGGCATGAGTATTATTAGGTAAAATTTAACTGATGCTGCAAAGGATATTACGATCACTTTTCTCTGCGCTCATCTCTCCTCTGATTTGATTCAGTTTGGGTGGACGATTTGTCCACAGAAATGGGGCCGCAGACTGCTTCCCTCCTACTTAACCCAATCACAGACCTAAGTGAGGAAGTGGAACACTAACTTTAGGAACTGAAATATCAATCCACTGTAAGAACAAAGGATCATAAAGAGGGAAGTGAATATGCAGATATTCCAGCACAGGAGTTTCTAGGTTATCAATCTACTGTAAGAACAAAAGATCATAAAGAAGGAAGTGAATATGCAGATATTCCACCACAGGAGTTTCAAAGCATGTTGAGTTTCCACCACAGGAGTGAATATGCATAATATAACTTTATGCAGATATTCCACCACAGAAAGATCATTAATTTGACGGGGGAGTCAAAGGAATGCAATTTTTCCTACATAAGTCAATGATAACGTTCAAAGGAGAAAGAATTCTAACCTTCTCCGGGAGATTTATTCAAAGCTGCAGAAACTTCCTGTCTAACTGCACGTTGTAATTCCACTTGCATATCGATGCAAGCTTCCAGCATTTTCTGCATATTACTCATTCCCTGTTGCAGTCTAGCCATCTCTGCTTTCAAGTCATTAATGGCATCCCATTCCTGCAATAAAACAATAGCTTTTAACTTCAACAGCATTTGTAAGCTTGACTGTGCAGTTAAAATAACATTCCCAATGGTGTAATTTGGAAATAAAGAGACGCCAATGCCACGTATGATGATGAACCCAATAAAAGGCAGAGTTAACCACAAAAATGAGAGCAAATGACAATGCATGGATTTTGGAAATTGAGCACCACTGTAAAGCATTTGTTTCAAGTTTGCCTATAATGATTGCCGGAAAAAAAAAAAGAATAATTTAGTGTAACTATAGCAGGAAGATAGCGCACAATTTCTGAACGATGCATGTTTTGTCTGGACCAATTGTTATGATGCAAGCCAGAGTTCCATAGGGGTGGTCTTAGTGGCAGTGGTGGTGAAGGAAACACATTAGATCTCCTAGTAGCCTGATTTTGATCATCCCTTGACTGGTCCTCATCTTCCTCTGGAGCAGGGGTAGGCAGTGGTCTGTCTAGATCCCAATCAAATTGAGCTGTGCCTTGTCTTTGAACATAGGACTGTACGAGCCGGTCTAAACTTTCACGAAACCCACTGCGAAGAAGGTTAGAAACACTCCTCCTGCAAATGACAAAACAATTCAGTAACACATAATGAAATCAATAATTGTGACAAACTAATAGTGGTGATTGGTAAGAAGTAATAATACCTGCCAAGGAGTTCCCTCAGTTCCATACTGTAAATGTTGTCGTCATCAGGAGGGATAAATCTGTCAACTCTTCTAATTGTACTGGGCCCTCGATCTATTGCTGGATCTTCCTGTTCACCCTGCCATGCTTCTGCAGTATCAGGAGGTTCATCTTCGTGCCATTCTCCATGAACTTCAAGTAGATGACTATCTTCTCCAGCATCATAACTAGTGGTCTCCTGAGGCCAGTCCTGATCCATGTTTTCCTGCCAATTTGAATTGAATTCCTCCATGGGCTCCCTGGTTTCTTCAGGCAGTCCAACTATACCAAAATCAATATTTGGTTCCCAGTCTACTCTATCACGTCCAGCGTCTTCTTCTTCCTGTTCTGCTACATGAGTGGGAGATTCCTGCATGTTGTGAGTACTATAATGATCAGCACTCTCCAAGTCAAGCATCTCTTCTCTCTCTGCTATTTGCTGAATGTTATTAGCCTCACTCCTATGTTGCGCCTCCTCAGGGTGGATGTTAGGTAGATCTGTTACAGTACTATCTTGAAATTCATCGGTAACAGAAATGCTTTGATTAGCCGAAGAATCAGGCTGGTTTGATGTTTCATCGTGAACAATATTCTCTGATTGGAAGTGAAAGCCCACTCTGTTTAAATGAGAAAATATATTTAAAAAAATTTGATAGCATGAGAGAGAGTATGCAATATAACCTTGTGTGAGTAATTATCAACAAAGTATCAACACTACAAAAAATATTTAGAAATAGTAGAGTATAAAATTTATGATATGGGTTTTGCATCTCAAGTGATAGGTAAAGTAAAAGTGGAGTCCTCACACCCATCTCAAATTTGGACCCTTTTTTGCTATGCTCCAACATCACTATTTGGAGAATTTAATTTTAACTTAATCAATCAAACTAATAACTAAGCATTTAGGAATGAGATAAACGGATTATTGATCCAGGTTTTAGATCTCAGGTAACACGTAAAAGTGAGTCCCTATATTCGTGTCCCAAATTTGGACCATTTTTGTTATGTCCCGGCATTCCTTCATTGAGAAAATAATATGTCCCACATCTAAATCCACATTTGTGTTTGATACTCGTACCCAGTCTGTGCAACACAGTATGAACTTAAAAACTAGGTCCATAATGTTGTATTTGTCCTTATTTGACCTAATGAGAAAATTGACTTCATTAATTCAACATGTCTAAAGTCTAAACCACATCAACTAAAGAGTTTATACTCAAGTTGCTGGTAGCTCACATTTGAGGATATGTGAATTGCACAATTAGCCCATAATTATCCATTTGGGACTAAATGTACCAATATAGCCAAATTCCAAAATTTCAAGTTGGTTGCTATCTACTCGAAGCTTTAACAATAAGAAAGAAGCCCAGCAAATAGCATGAGCAGCCTGTAGGGTTTAGACAAGAAATCACATTAAAGAAGCCACTAATTCAAGTAACAGTAAAGCCTCATTGAGTCAGTCATGACCATCGTTTACTGTGCTAAAAAATCAATTAATACCAACAAAGGTCAAAAGAATTACAATCAGGATACTGTAATGGTTTGGGTCATTTGATTATCTTCCTCAAGGACACTAAAAGTCCATCTTAGGTTCTGCTACTTCAAGAAAAATTCATTCTTCCATTCCGATGCTCATATGTTGGTTACTAAGAAAATTATAACAAGTACTAACTAGCTTACACTTTGCAAGGCGTTTGTGTAATCTTGAAATCTTGCAAAGTTACGTGATGGCTATTAGCCACGCTGCTAGAGGCCATCACACCAAATCATTTGGTATATTGAAAGGCCCTGCTGTCTTCAACATGGATGGTTGATGATTCCAATTTCCAAATTCATATCAAAATTCATTAGAAAAGGGGTTCTTAATTATTGTTGCCACCATGTACCACCAGAACCACGAGGGACAAATCAATTTATGACTGACTAAAACAGCCCAGTCAAGTTTCTAAGTAAACTGCAACCAGGAAAGTAAGAACTACATATGTAAAAAAGTAAAATCATCATAGGCGGTCCCCTTACTGATGATAGGTATTATGCAACAACTTGATTAAATTACCTCAGACCGGAGACCTGTTGGTGTTCCCTCAACTGACCTAATTCACTTTCTGCAATTGAAGATGGCCTTGCTTGATCATCCTGTGCAACTACACCATTTCTTAAGAAACGCCCCCTCAACATTGACTGTGACATTAGAGAAGTGAGATGTCAGATGGTACTCCCAATATTACTTCTAAGTCATTGGATAGAAGAAAAAAGTGTAACTATACCTTCTTCATGAGCAACTAATTTGAAGCAGAGAATCAATGAACACAATGAGAAAGAAATGCTAAGAGGATAACTTACGATCAAGGTGCTAAAGCAAGAAAGCAATTTTAATTAGTTCAAGTGGGTTAATACTTAATAGGCACAAAAAGCAGCTCATGAGCATATATCATATACTTGAAACTTGAAAGACCAATATGATGATTGTTGAAGAAAGCAAGCTGAATCTCTGAATTAATATTGAAACCATAGAAGATGAACAAATAACTGAACTACCACGTCAAGAGCCTTTGACTTCTTTATGAAGAAACATTCAAGAAATAAATATAAGAACTCAATTGTATACGACGAGCTCAAACTAAACAAAATACAATAGTGATATCACTAACCAAGTACAAAATTTTGTTTCTCTAACATAAATTGCTATTCTGATTGTAACTAACTGATCTTAGCTTTCTGAAACTAATTAAACAATCAACATGCGTGTAACAAGCAATCTACTTTTAATAAAACAGTAGCAGTCTATCATACTTCCATAAAGCCAGATAATTTTGCTACATTCATAAATTTCTAAGCTTATACATCGAAGTGATGTTACGTGGTTTGTCTGTTAAAAAAGATACAAGGCATGATTAAACTACCTGGATGCGATGGCGGTGCTCAAACTGTGAGACCGCACGATGCTCGGACAATGCCAGAAGTTCCCTCTGTCTTTCTGATGCCATCCTTGTGATTAGCTCAAGCCGAGCCTGCCTGCCTCTCAGTCTCAGAGATTCCCTTCTAAAGCGGTCTGATTGGACATCTGCAGATCCATTCCGTTCCCTCTGTCTGTCCTCCCTCCTGCTAGCACGGGCATCTCTCTGCTGTTGGCTCGTCATCTGTACCCACTCCCTCACCAACCTCACTCTCTCCCTTTCAATCTCCCCTAGCCACTGCGCCCTGTGAGTCTCCTCATTGCTAGGTGAGATCCTAGATTCAGATTCTGGGATCTCACTCTCTGTCATCCACCCACGAACTATTTGCCGAACTCCCTCCCTTGAATCATCACCGTGATCACGAAATTGTTCCTGATTGGATTCCCGGTGATCCTCATCTGCCGCATTCCGCATAGGAGAGGAATCTATATTTCCACGAATCCACTGTGCATAGCTATTGTACTCGCTCTCTCTTGCATTGACAGACTCGCCACCAAGCTCATCCCTTTCCTGAGAGCGAAGCTGACCGCCTAGCCCAGACGCTGTCACTGTGCCCCTGCGTTCTGTCCTTGCAGAAGAGGTCATGTCCTCCAGCTCCCGCCACATCTGCAGCACCGATGACGCGCGAGCAGCAACCGGCCGTTCCACCACGACGTCCGCGGGCGGCGACCTGCGTGACTCCCTGAGGAACGAAGGATCGAGCATGGACACCGTGTGCAGACCGGCAAGCGCCATCAGCTCGGACTCGCGGTTCCGCCGCTCCATGGTGGTAATCATCTCCTCCGCCTGGCGAGCGACCCACCGGCTGAACACCCGCGATTGCCGCCGCGCGGTGGCCGAAGACTCAGCGAGGTCGTCACCCTCGAGGTCGGACCGGCGGCGCCTGCGCGCAGCATTCCCTTCCTCATCGTCCTCGCCGGCGAAGGCGACGCAGGAGAGGGAGGAGGAGGAGGAGGAGGAAGAGAGCGCGGCGCTCATGCAGCCATCTAAGTGGCCGCGGACGAGCTCCTCGAGTCCGCGCCGGAACTCGAGATCGGCCTCCCTCTGCCGAAAATCAGCCATCGAAAGCACTACCCCTTGAAGCAACAGATCTCAGTTTCTTCCCGTTCAAGAAAAAAAAAACAAAAAAATAAAAAAGGAGGAAAGCCCGTGAAATCGGAGAAGCCACTCCCGGCGAGGAGTTCAATCTCGTCAATTGCCAGATACGGCGAGAGAGAAATCGAGATGGAAGCGATCGAACAAGCAAAACAAACCCTAAAACACGCAATTTTGAAGAACCAAATCGACACGAAAAAGGGAAGGAGAAAGGAGAAGGAATTCGGAAGAAGAAGGCGATTAAAGAAACAGACAGAAGAAAATGGGAGAAATTAGGGGAGGATTAAGGTGATATCGTCACCCATTCATGTAATCAACTGCACTTTCACTATTCCGAGAGTTGTTGTTGAGAAATGGGGGTAGACTTTGATGTTATAGGAGTAACTTTATCGTTGTCGTACGATTGGAAGCACAGTCATATCGCCGTTCCCCGCCCTCGATCCGCAAGATGCGGGATGAGCGACACGTGGATTTGTCTTGTCTCTTTGGTAATACATATATTTTAATCACAAGATTACGACTAATAATTGGGGTCTCCTTACATTTTAATGTTAACTTTAATTTTTTTATTTTTTATAGTTCGGATTATCTGTTTCAATATCACCGTGTTTCCATGTCACAGTGCCGATCGAACAGACCAGATTACATCTCAAGGATGTTATGTACATCACGAGGATATTACACACATCTTGAAGATATCTTGACCGTCCAATCAGTGATGGAACGCTGAGACACAGGAATACGATGATATTGGGAAAGGATCCGAACTCGAACATAATACCGATTGTGGGCGTATGATATTTTTAACATAATAGTTAGGGTCAATTTCAAAAATGACGATCTACTTATATATTGCGTAAGATATACTTAGACACTTACACGTATTGAGTTTTAACATCGTAATTTAATGTGATAATATCTCATACCTCCAGAGCCGTACCTGTGTTTGACGGGACCTGAAGCGAATCATAGAAAGTGACCCTTTGTTATAGTATAGAATTGTAAAGTTCATTTGGCAAATAACAATACACTAAATACATACATAAATAAATGAATATTATTTCAATAGATAATTAACAAATATTTGAAATAATTACATAAATATTACTTGCCTATGCCTCAGTGCCGACGATAGAATCTAAGCAAGATGTAGAAGAATCGAAGAAATCGCGGAACGAACGGCGCCTGGGGAAGACGAGAAGAGGGTGAGCAAACTGCGTGTCTGTGATGGTGCGCCGTGTGAGGAATCGAAGAAAGGCGGAGAAGAATCGAAGAAATCCCTGAACGGCGCTGGCAGAAGACGGGAAGAGGTGCGCAAACTGCGTGTCTGCGATGGTGCGCCGTGTGAGGAATCGTGACAGACTAGGAC
>JBAMIB010397241.1:0-10298 GCA_037177415.1 Kaempferia rotunda | reverse complement strand
ACTCGAATATCTGATCTCATGACTTAGTTGAATATCTGAACTACACCGTTCGACTTGGGCGTTAGCACTTAGATGTATCCTTGCTCTAGCCCATGCTCATATATAGACATATGATGCATGTTTTCTTACATAGGTAATTGTCCCTATTTTGGTATAATCCTCACGATCCAGGGATTAAGCTTCTCTCATGTCAATGTCAGATTTACACTATTTTGGTAAAATCCTCAAGACCAATGGATCGAGCTTCTCTCCCTAGTTAGGGTGGGATTTGACCTTTTACTTTAGTACAATCCTCACGACCAAGGGATTGAGCTCCTCTCCCCGGTCGGGGTGGGATTTGCCTACTATTTTGGTCCAATCCTTGCGATCGAGGGATCACTCCTCTCGTCGATCGGGGCCGTTTCCCTGATTATCTTTGGTACAATCCTCACAGCCGAGGAATCGCTCCTCTCTTCGATCATTGCCCTACTATCTTGTTATGATCCTCCTTACCGAGGGATCACTTCTTTCGCTTTACAATCCTCCCAATCGAGGGATCCCTCCTCTCCCTAGTCGAGGTGGGATTTGCCCTATCAAAATTTGTCATTATTACTATTATTCATGGATGCGGGATCGAGCTCTTCTGCTTAGTCCAAATGAAATATATATTTTGGTATGTGCAATCTTACTATTATTCATGGCCGCGAGATCAAGTTCCTCTCCTTGATCCAAATGAAGCACATTCTAGTATTCTGAGCAATCTTACTATTGTTCATGGCTGCGAGATCAAGTTCCTCTCCTTGGTTAAACAAAATAGATATTTTAACATTCTTATCATTATTCATTTGTGGGAGTTCGTTTTCCTGCTCCAAACGAAACAAATATTCAAGGCATTCTTACTATTATTCATGGTTGTGGGATCGAGCTCCTCTTCTCGATCCAAATGAAATGGCTATTCTGGTATTCATGAACTTATTATTATTATCCTCACGACTAAAGGATTGAGTTCCTCTCTCCGGATGGGGTAAGATTGGATTTCTGTTATTCATGGCCATATTATTATAATACTCATGATCGAGAGAACGAGTCCCTCTCTCAGAAAGGATCGGACTTTGGTATTACCTTGTTCTTATCATCCTATCGAGTTCTTCTCTTTGTCGGGACAAGATTGTATTTTTGGTATTCATGGCCTTTCTTATTATTATAATCATCATGGCCGAGGGATTGAGTTCCTCTCCTCGGTCAGGACATGAATGGACTTTCGGTATTCATGGCCTTCTTATCAGTATCATCCCCACGATTGAGGGATCAAGTTCCTCTCCCCGCTCGAGATAGGATTGAACTTATGGTATTCTTAGCCTGCTTATTATTATTATTCTCACAACCAAGGGATCGAGTTTCTTTCCCCGGTTCGGAGGTTGGGACTTTTGGTATTCTTTGAATATCTTAATATTCAAATTTTGATCACTGCTATGGGATCAAGCCCCTCTCTCGAGCGGGGCGTCGTTCTACCCTTATCCTTGCCAACCTTCTCATTTTATCAAATTTCATTTGACTATGCATCCCGACTTGGAGGGGGGCATGTGATGTAGCCCAACTAAACCTGATCTGGTCATTGCCCTATCTAAGCCTTGTATGTCGGCTGCCCCTTCCATTAAAAACACATCTTGTAAATTAAAAAAAAAATGTATCCAAGTGAGTGACGCGCAACCTATCGAGAACGATGCATCCTATAAGAGAGTGAACGACCCGCAATTCACTTATAACGAAATACATCAGATGTATGCATCTATACATACATACATACATACATAGAGTGAATGATCCACAACCCATTCAAAAGAGATGTATCATATATACAAGAAGTTAACGACCCGCTATCCACCCAATATGAAAATACATATGTGAATGCACATATATAAGCACATGCATAGGGTGAATGACCCGTAATCCATCCGGAAATGCCTCACATAAAAATGGAATGAACAACCTGCAATCCATTCCGTGAGGTAAAATTATTTCAATTTGGCCAAAGCCTATGAACGAGCGAAAAGATTAAATAGTCTAACTTTAAGCGCGGAGCAAAATTGCTCTATATTAATTAAGAAATAATTTATTATTGATTTGGTAAAAATAACCACAACCTTCATGAAGTATAAGACTGAAGTTCTATAGCACAAGATTTATACTCGTTTCTCTACTTATTTAACCGAGAAGTTACGTAATTTCTTACGAGCGTGGAGCCTAAACCATCTCATATTATTCGATTTTAGGTAACTTCTTCAACAACATCATTTATATTATTTATTCACATAAAATTTTCATGAGAATTTACATTCACTTTTAGGAAACTATCCTAAGTTCTATGTTATCTCCAAATCTATGTTATCCATTATCAATATCATTAATAACTTTTAATAGCCACAACAATTTGATAAATGACAAGAGTATAAATAAAAACAAGCAACGTAAGGATCTGATCAAGCAATAGAAGCATATAAGAGAATGTTAATTGATTTACTTATAGAAGGCAGTAATTAGATCTTAAAAGGTCTATCTCAAATCTTTTCACAGGTCTAATTTATTTCCCGAACCAACTCTATTACTTGTTTACTAACATGTGCTAAAATTTATTTATAGCAGTAGTCAAACGCATATAGGATAACGTTAATCTAGTGTCTACTTCACCATCAAGCAATCGAAATCATTTCATGTATATCTATTATCTATGGTGTTGTTTGATCATGCACAAGATAGTTTAGGGAGAGAAACAAGTAGGAAACTCCACTGGATTTTGATCCAATTGCTGATTAGGTTTCGAAATAGCAGATCAAAGTAAAGGATCTAAATTTGATGGAGTGTATGTTGAACCATGCACGAAAGGTAATTGAAAGAGTCGAGCAAGAACTTTCCATCTCAAACTGAAGATCTAATTGCGCTTGCTATTGTGAAGCGTTGCCAGCGCGTTGACAACATGTGACAGCTGCGATGGTGTGCGGCGACAACGACGACGAGCATTGACATCGATGATAGGAAGCATCGACGACAATCATGGTGGCGTGAGGTTGATGGTGACAAAAACGTGGGATAGGGAGACATTAGGGTTAGGTAATTTTAAAAGAAAGGGGGAAGAAAAGGTCACGGTAAAAGAAAGGATCTGCCGGGAGCTTTTTAATTGAAATTTTACAAAACAAGTCTAGCAAGCTTGAGAATTTACAATTAAGTCCTTTTATTAATTTTTTTTCTTTTCCCATGCTATAGCATACATCACAAGAATTATGGGAGTGCATAATTGTCATGCATGAATGGTCAACAAAAGCAAAATTATCAAGAGAGATTTGTTGTGCATGAAGCTCAACTCATTTATGATGCTGAAAGAGAGCATATTACTAGCATTCATGCTAGGTATTAGCATTTAATTCATGAACAAATGGGTGTTGGTGAACAATTGTCAAACGAGACTTCATTTTGATTGCAATTAATTCATGGACTAACGGGCTTTGCTGAACAATTGTTAAACAACGACCTAATTCAAACGGTCTTAAATATTAAATACTTCCCCGAAGTTTTTAAATTCCTCTTTGCCTTTAAATTCATTATTTTCTTTGTTAGAAGTGCATGCCTTTTGAGAGCCCAACTAATAAAAAGTACCAAGCTCACAAACACTACAATCTAGCCTTGGCTAGAAGGCATAATCATCACCTTCCATATTAGAAGAGCTCACCATGGAGTACAACGACAAGACATGTTTGGCAAGTATGGTAAGTAGTAAATTCAAAAATAAATTCAAATTGAGCTAGGGTGATTGATAGGAGTATCTGAGGCATAAAACAAGGGAACATAAAATTATTGCTTCGATGCTATAACTATCAAAAGGAAGGAAATGTAAGGCATAAATGCTCCAAACTACGAAAAGAGGAGGGAGCCACAACTAAAAACACAAAGTACAAACAACCAAAAAGAAAACTATATGCCGTTTAGGATGAAACTAGCTAATTAGAGTACATTGAACCTCACAACAAAATGCTACTAATATTCCCAACAATCTACAATGATGCAAATAGTTATGCATGACGATATATTTTCATCTCATGAAGAAAAGGAGAAGTAATATTAAGAGGAGATGTTACAGTAAGTAAATAAATTGATTCATTAAAATTAATCTTAGAAAAATTTACTCTTAGATCACAATCTTTGGATATGTTAATTTGTAGCCTACGTTGTGATTTTTGAAAAAAAAAAAAAGTCCTTACGATATAATGGATATAAAAATGAAAAATCATCTATTGCTAATTAGCTAGGGGCAAGGGAAAATTAGAAAAATAGCTAAGGCATGGATGCCTGCACAATTTTAGTGAACCCAGTTAGACCCAATTTGTTTCTGATACCAAAAACGCTACTTAGCCAATAATGGACCTTTAGGGTAAACCGTATTAAAATATTTGTAATAATTATTATATAGTTGACATGGTGGGAGCTTCATCCACTAGGCTACCTTTTTTTAGTTGACGTGCCATTAGGGATTAATATGTTTTTGAAAATATTTTAATATTTAAAAACTTTTGTTGCAAACACATGACTTTTATATTTTCATTTAAAATTTAATACTTAATTAATAGATTTTGAATATTTTTATATTTATAACAAAATTGATTTTTAGGATGCATTTTTTATGAAAAATGATTTTTCACTAATATGTATACATGAGATAATTTTTCAAAATTTCTAGAATTTTATATAATATTTTGAAGTTTAGCACAATTTAGGTGTTAGTTGACTTATGTATCACACTATTAATTTTTAAGTCAACTAACTTTTTGTGTACTCTTTTGATGAATGGGAGGGGGAGAGCCTAGGTGAAGGTGTTTTGGACTTTCCTTATATATGACTATGAGTTTGAATAATTTAAATCAATTGCCATTTTAAATTTAGGGTTAGCTATTTTTCTCTAAAATTTTCAAATATTCCTAACTCAATTGAAACTTAGGTGAAGGGAGAGTTTGGGACTTTCGTTATATATTGCTATGATTTGACTAACTTAAAAGTGATTGCCATTTTAAATGTAGGGTTAAGTTAGCTATTTCTCTATGGTTTTTGAATATCTATCTTAAGGGGAGCTTTGTCGAAGGCAGAGTTTAGAACTTTCCTTATATATTGCTATGATTTTGACTAACTTAAAATCTATCGGCAACTATTAAAAAAGGAAGATCGTTAGGATTCTCGTCCCCCTTTGCAATTAGGTAGCTTAGTGTTTTGATAAGTTGAGTAAAGCGTTTAAGTTACAGATCTGTGGTTGACAACCTAACTTGTGTGTTAAGTTGTGTATGGATTACTAGGTATACAAGTTCACTTGGCGTGACCAAGGTTTGTGATGGCTTGAGGTCTATGAGAGCCAAGAAGGGCGCATCCGAGGGAACATACGATGAGGAGTATCAAAACATCACAAGTTGAGGAGATGGCACAAAAAGATGACGGCGGAGCCGAGGAGAGCATATGAGTGGACACAATTTGATGGTAGAAGACTTCAAGACTTGGAGAAACTCCATGGGAGATATGAGTGGAATAACTTATATACAGGGTCGAGGGTAGACAATAAACTCATGCAGACTCTACCTTAGATTTCGTTGAAGTGAAGGGGACTAGTCGACTAGTGTTGGGATCCAATCGAGCGGCTGCTAAGAAAACTTTACCTTGTGTGTAATGAATTAGAAAATAAGAGAGAATAGATTCAGATGGTAAAATATGTTTAAAGACAATCAGTGGGTTATATAAGTTGAGCTAAACCAATTTGAGTTGAAGGTGTATGCATACAGAGATTTAAAAATTATCTAGTAATGCGATGAAAAACAATTTAAGTGAATGCTATCAGTGATAAAACCTTGTATACAGGTTTATTAAGAGAAGATTGATACAACTGATCCCAAATCATTGGTTCTATGTTGCAGATTGTCAATACGAATGGCGTTATTCTCTGGATATACTTTGATGTCTTTTTGTTGCAAATTTGGAGTAGCTTGATTTAAAAATTGTTTAATGTCCCTATTTTTGCACTCCTGTTAAGATTTACGTTGGCCATTAATCATATACGATCTAATATCTTGTCACGTTAAGGTTGATGGTAAATTATCAGGAAACTTTTGCTTCTTTGCATTCAATACATCATTTTTTTAAAAGGATAGCTGTTAGAGCAAACACTTGCATTTTGGTGAAGGCGGATTTTGAAACCAAGACCTTGGGAATAACTTCCAAAGTCCTTACTGACTGGGCTGGATACCTTCCTGTGTTGCATTAGAAACATTGCCAGTCACAATGGGTTTTAATAGTCTTTACTAGATGCAGAACATCTTAATTGGATTTATAGGGAAAGACATCTGTGCAACAATTTGCCAATTCACTTTAAGTTCCCTCTGACAGAAAATTCGTGGACGAACCTAATTGATAATCCGAAGGACTGGTGGGACAACAGATCGAAGGTATAACCATAAATTAATATGATATTTATTTTAGTGCATCCTGAATCTATTCCTGGACAACAGATTGACATTTTAATTTTTTTTTATTATTTTTTTTGTAGCTAAAGAATACATATCCTGATTTTAAGCACAAGGAGACTGGCGAAGGCCTGTGGCTTAGTTCGAGCACTCCCGACTGGGTTTTGTCGAGATTGCCCCCAGCTGGGGACAGCAGCATCGGGCAGAAATAGCTCTTGTTGAAGATACAGATTGAAATGTTACAATCCTCCGTTTTTTGGTCATTAGTAAATGCAATTCTGCTGTCGCGAGTTTTGTGAACCTACACTTAATGGCAGGGGACGGACAGCCAACCAATTCCCTTCTTTATTTCAAATACTGTGTATTCCACTTTAGCGCAGCTTTATTTCAATGTTCCTTGAGAGGATCATCATATACCGTGCTGAAAGCAAGGTTAGGATTCAATATTAAGCTAATAATTATAAATTGATTTTCCAAAGCATTTTCTAGTCGTGTAATATCCATATTATGAAATTCCTAAATAAATATGTTTTGGATGTAATAGTTTACCTCTACAATTAGCCTTGAAGGTATATGGGTAATATTTAATTAGAAATATGTTGAGATTTACTTTAATAGTCGGTACCATTTTTTTGCGTTTTCACTGGCCTACACTTTTGTAATGGAAATATATTGTTAGGAATAAAGTACCAATCCTAATAGCTAAAATTGATTTAAAATAACAATAAAAAGTAAACACAGAACACATGAGATTTATAAACTTGCTCTTGTTGTAAATTTTCACTAAGTGAATTATGACTACAAACAATGTATTAAATACCTAAAGTATTTTTATATAACATGATTAGATTCCACACACATTAATAATCTCCCACTTGGAGACGAAATTAGCCATCAAATGTTTTCATTTGCAGTAGTGACTCCTCAATACCAAGTGGAGAAGTCTAATTGAATTCCCATACATCGTTAGTTTTTCAATTGTTAAAATCTGTATCAACATATATATATGTATATGCTTGTCCTAGCTCGATAAATAGGATTCTTCGCCAAATGAATAATACTCATACTGTCACAATACTACGCATCTTTTTCATATTTGTAACTTAAAAATATTACAACCAAACCTTTTCTTTATTAGCCTCTATTACGACAGCATGCTCATGCTTATTAGCCTCTAGAGTATAAATAAACCTAGTAATACTCTACTTGTCATCTACATCACCACCCATTTTAGCATCAACATATAATGCATATCCTAGAGAGGTAGTCAAGGTGATGATTTTACCTTTGTTGCCAATCAACATATCCATGCAAATCAAAATTTGACTTTCTAAAGCATGAAGTGGAGTTCTCAGTATCTCTCAAGTACTTGAAACTCTGTTTCACTACCTCCTGATGTTATATTCTTATATTATTCATAAACATGCTTACAATTCTCATTACTGTGGCCTAGTGTATACCATTGCATACATAAGGCAATCAATCACAAAAACATAAGATGCCTTGTCCATGTAGGCTCCCTTCTTCTCAGACAATGGTAATTGATTATGGATAAATGACTAGCCAACGGTATGTTTGCTAACTTTGCTCTATCCATGTTGAATCTATTAAGCACTTTCTTTGCATATTCTTTTAAGAAGTTTAGGGCCTCTTTGTCCCTAATAATTCTCATCCCAATGATTTGTTTTGCAATACCCAAATCATTCATCACAAATTCCTCTAACATTTCTAATTACTAGCTCCAAAAATCAACATATCATCAACATTTAGTAATAAAATGATAAGTGAGAAAATTTTAGCATAATAAATTCCTTTTTTTCTTTTGAAAACCTTTCAACACCAATCTTACTTTATAACACTTGCTACTGTCATGTTCTTTTACTTGGTAAACCCAATTATTTTGTAATGCCATTTTCTCATATGACAACTCTATTATATTTGAGGTGTTCTAAGGCGCCTTAAAATTAATACTATTTATTGAATAAATAAATATTCAATATTTGAGTGAACATTTTATATATATTTGATTGAATCTTAAACTTATTTACTAAATATCCGCAATACGATTCACAGGATGAGAGAATTTGTGATTGAATCATGACTAGTGAGCATCTCTACTTGTGTAATTATGAATATATTGAAATTTTCTTTACTTGACGAATTGATGTGTTTAGGTAACATCAATTCTGTGAGATTAGCATGGATTATACTTCTTAGTCTAACCAAGCAGTTGCTCTTCATTGGTTGGAGACATTGAGACGTTGAGAGTCAAGAGTGGATGTTTGTTATAGTAACTAGTTCATTGGAGTGACCTGCTGTAAGACTTCATATAATTCTCTACATATATAGATATGTTAATGAAACTCTTACTGTAGCTCGAGTGCAAGTTTCCTTAGACTAGAGGTGTTCAAGTCACCTTGGTTATGAAGACTTATACTTTGACATCTTAAACAAGCATTTCCATATAGATGTTGATCCAAGATGATTGAGTATAAGTCAAAGTGCCTGAAGATTTTTGAATAGCCAACAGAGGATTCACCACTCCTTCTAAAAGGACATGTATATCCTATGATTACTTGTTAGGATTGTTACTCAAAGTCTTTGGCCAAAACATTACATATTAAGAATATTGTACTCTTGGACACATGTACGAGTAATGTGAATCCACAAGACAAGGAAGTATTACTTGGACTAGGTGTGATATAGTCTGCCTAGTGTGGACTGACACATAGACCATGTCCTGAACCAAGTAGGTATAAGACGAGTAAAAGGAACGAGGCATGACTCACTATAGCTCCTAAAAGGTTTATAAGT
Organism: Kaempferia rotunda; assembly: GCA_037177415.1. Lineage (NCBI taxonomy): Eukaryota > Viridiplantae > Streptophyta > Magnoliopsida > Zingiberales > Zingiberaceae > Kaempferia > Kaempferia rotunda. The sequence goes on along the minus strand of JBAMIB010397241.1, from coordinate 1,014 downwards.
GGTTATGGAATCAACTATGATTTTCTGGTTAATTGTGGATCATGATATACTACTATGTACTACTTATGATCGATCTATAATTAACGGTTAATTATGGATGGCCAACATAACCAAGAACCTAATAGATCACACTCACTACGAGTTTATCTTAGAGACTTAAAATAAGTTTAAAAATTTGATTCTCAAATCGAGAAACAGACAAAGTTTGGTTTGACCAAAGAAAAGGCAAATATGGAAAGATTTTGTCAGAACGGAAGCACGGATGAGCCATGACTATTGTAGGAGATAATGATTCATTATGGTTTGATAATAAACTAAAGAAGGTTTGGTTTAGTTATGAAATAACTTGGTTTAATAATAAACCAAAAGGGTTTGGTTGAATTATGATCCAAGATGGTTTGATTTTGAACCAAACTTAATCTTAATGGTAATTGATCGGATTAGCATTTTTTATTGGGTTTAGGAGATAACTTGCTCCCTAAGTCATGTAGAGATGTATAATTATCCCTCTATGAGGAGAAGAGAAAGTGGATTCTATTCTTTGAGAGAAAACTTGAAGGATCAGAAACTTGATAGGTAGAGTAGTAGTAGCACGAACAGAGCCAATTAGAAGGTTCTATAGAAGTTCTACCGTCGACTTTGATCTCAAGGTTCTTTTATAAGCTTCGTTCGGTCGATCGAAATGACATTCGGTCGACCAAAAAGACGTTTGGCCGATCGAAAAGAAGTTCTGTCGGCCGAAAAGATGTTTGGCCGATTGAAAAGACATTCGGTCGACTGATTCGTTTGATCGACTGATCTCCCTATCGGTCGACTGATCACCCTATCGGTCGATTGATCACGTGGATTTATTTCAATGCTGAAATCCTATCTTCGTGTGATTAATGTCATTTAAGGTTCAGTTGATTGATTACCTTGATAAGTAGACCGATCACTAAAAAATTCTTGTTCGCTGAGATTTAGATTTGCCACTAGATTTACCAAATTTGGTTTGGTTGACCGATCAATCCTGAA
>JBAMIB010397222.1:0-10299 GCA_037177415.1 Kaempferia rotunda | reverse complement strand
TGCGAGCGAACAGAAGGTCTCTAGATCGATCAGTTTATCGATCCAGCTCATGGATCGATCAGTTGATCGATCCAGTATCCGACCGTTGGCTAAGTTGCGTGCGACAACTAGCCGTTGTAAAGCGGCGCTGTGAGAGGAGCAGGCGACTGGCGCCGAGGCTGAATATTTTCAGCCCTCTCATATTTAAGCAAAGCTGTGGTGTTTTGCTTAGATTGATGAAATCTGGTGTAGAGAGCTCAGATTAGTAGTCTTTGGTTGCATACGTGTTTGTGGCGAGGTTTCTCCACCCACAAGGAGCGACACAATTTAGCCGGAGTTTCCGGGGACTCATCCACCGACGGATCGTGGAGTAGTCCGCCTTAAGAACTCGGGGAATAGGAGCTTTATCTCCGAACCCTAGTAAACAAATCAAGGTGTCGTGTTTCTTCTTTTTGTTAGTATTTCGTATTCCGCTGTGCATACTAACCGTGTAGGAAGAAGATGCGACGATTTGGGGGTGACCGGTTATTCACCCTCCTCTAGCCGGTAGATTAGGTCCCAACACAAACTTCGAAATTTATCCCTTTGAGGGCACCTTCAGCGCCAGGAAGGCGCCTTCAGCCCCTGCACAATGATAGCCTTGTGCTCAAACCGTGTCCAGCAACCCAAGAGGCGCCTTGAGCACTTCCATTTGAGGTCAAACTTCATTTTTGACCTTGTAAAATAGTGTTAGTGTCACAAACAAATGTATATTTTGTAAAACAAATTTAGTATCATAATCATGAGTAATAATAAGCAATATTAATTAGATCATTTCCCTCCAAGACTAGGATCTAGTCAATGTCTCAACTTAGGTTTCCAAAATGGACATAAGCTGAATTGATGCCTACTGTCCCCTCAAACAGGAACGTGTCCTCACCAGGTTACTCTCCTCCAGTGACTTACCTCACCTACCTTCTTCAGGAATCGCACATCCGGACTTTGGCTATTCGGGAATCGCACATCCGGTCTTCAACCCATCGGGAATCGAACATCCCGATCTCCTTTACTATCAGAAATCGAACATCTTGACATACTAGAATCACACATTTGGACTTCAACTTATCGAGATTCGAACATTCCAATGTGATCAAACCTGCATTATTGGTAGTACGGTTAGTCTAACTTTAATCTGTTTGTCATTCATCAAAACTTAACTTTAACTATTAGTGCAAATTGAAAAAAAAAAAAAAAACTTATAGCATTCGTTAAAAAATTTCTACCTCAACTCTAGTTTCGCATATGATTAACCGCATTTTTAGTAGAACGGTTAGTTTAACTTTAATCTGTTTGTTATTCATCAAAACTTAACTTTAACTATTAGTGCAAATTGAAAAAGAAAAAAAAAACTTATAGCATTCGTTAAAAAATTTCTACCTCAACTCCGGTTTCGCATATGATTAACCGCATAGGCACAACAGTAGTATACTGTTTTTCCTATTTCCTACTAAGTTCGTGATACCTTGAGGGGAAAATGATTTTATAATCAATCCTAAACTACGCAACTTAATTGACTCCAGTTCAACGTCAGACTTAATATATGCTGCTGGTTGTATTAATCGGTCTAATTTAAGAAAAAAAAACAATTGGGCAACCTAAACCAGTTCCAGATATAAAATCCAGTCTGTTGGCAATTATTTTGTTTCAATCATCATATGACACTGTCGTTGAGATCCATAAACCAGTTCCTGATGTAAAAAGTCTTTGGGCATTCACTCATTCAGTTTCAATCGTCCTAGAACCCACAAAGCACAGGAATACGCCAACACTACAAGAAAATTAAAAAAAAAAAAAAACATTACCAGTACCACAGTCACAAAAGAGTTCAATTGAGGATCAAAACGTGTTACGAACTAAGAAAGCTTGTCATTCAAAGGCCCACTGATTCTCCCTTCGAACTTCTTCCTCTTCCTCTGGAGTAAAGTCATTTTTGATGTTAAATGTTTTGCGGATTTCTTCAGGAGTCTTTCCCTTGATCATATCGGCCACAGTTTGGCAAGTCAAATCCAGAAGCCCTTTTATATTCAGGTAGTTTGCAGCCTGAAAATACAGAACACAATTAAAATCATAAAGACAAAAAGTATAGAGATTAGCCAAGGTGGTTGCTTGGAGACCTCACCAAATCATAGTGATTTGTGAAGCAATTAATTGGGAGAGAAAAAATTACAAAATTTTTCATCTTAGGATGCAGTTAAATAAGAGAATAAATTCAGGAGTGTGCATCTTCACATGAATCCAAATAAACAATCAAAGCCAACACCTTTGCATACTATATAAAACAAGGAGAAGAATAGCAACAATCATAGAAGACAAAAGAACTCAAATTGAGTCATTCCATCAAGTGATGCTTAAAAGTAGGAACTACAATACTTTATTGATGTATGAATCATGTTTGATTTCCTTTTAATTTGAATTTATCATAGTTCAGCCTACCCAGGCCGCTCTTGATTTCATTATCTGCAAGTAAATTGAGACAAACTGGATACACTATGAACAGTCCCTCAAACTGGACAAGCATGAGAAAGTGAAACAGCAGCAGACCAATGAGATGCTGGACATAAATGGAAAAATGCAGCTAATACAGATGGCAAATGAACAATTATGGAGGACATCTATTAAACATCCAAAGTGATCAAGGTTGATAGGAATGGAAAATTATGCACGTGACACATGTAAGAACTTTTTTCAAGAACGCCAACAAAAACAAAATGATTGGCAATCATTTGGACATCATTTAAAGGCTCAAGCCGTGTGCTGATCAAGAAGGGTGAAACACTTTGTTCCACCTGCTGACTGGCAAACAAAATCTAGATATTGCAGCTACCTCCTCCGTATCAAAACCAAAATCCTACCTTCGTCAACTCCAATGTTGGCTCATTGCAAGTATGCTTTCTCACCTCATATTCCTCATCTTCCTTTTCCTCTGACACCAGCATTCTTCCTCCCCTCCGTCATCTTCCTTCAACACTAGCACCATCTTTCTCCTCCTTGGCACACCTCCAACACCAATCTGACTCCAACTCTTCTTCCTCTTCCTATGGCATAGGTGCCCCTTTTCCTCCTTCAGCACACCTCTGACCCTCCTACTCTCCTTCCTCTTCCTCCAACATCGGCACCCCCTACACCTTCAACACAACTTCAACACCAATATCGGCGTTGGCGAATGGCAACACTATCTTGAGCCATATGAGGATTGAAATCCTGGCTTGGTTCAAGAATTCAATCCTTACATTAAACCTTTAGATTGAATATGAATAACTAAGAGATCATTATTAAGTAATTCAGGCGCGGCTAAAATTGTTGGTCAATACCAAGTGATATCCTAGTAGGTAATATGCCCGCCACCGCCAACAAGCATAAAACAATGCATACTTAAAATGATAGATTATTAAAAGCCATATTAAGAAATTAAATTTGTTATTAAAAAATATGCAAACTGATGCTCAACAAAAAATTACCAGGATATTTTGAATAAATTTTGCTTTATTTTTTAAATTCAATTCAGTTTAGGCCAAACTACATTGAGTTAGCTTTTAAAACATTTTTCGATATAATTTTTTGAAAAAAAATATATTTAGTTAAATATTTGAATTTTATTTATTAAAAATACATTTGGATTGACCAGACATGATCAAGTCTGAAACTCAACATGAAACATGCGGTATAATCTATGTTACTTGAAGTACTACATGACTCAACAGGATAGAGGTCACATATTGCTTGAGGAAATCACAAGAGCCTTGTTAGTGTGAATGTGTGTTGTAATTACTAAAGTAAGATCCTTGTTAATTATTATAGAATAATGGAAATCACTAGTCAAGACTACAAACAAACAGATATAGATATAACAAGATCGATAAAAAAAAATAGAGCAGCATGTATTTTCAAATCTCTCAGTCCAAACATAAAAAAAACTAAAGCTAAATTACAATGAAACTAGATTTTAATTTCGTAATAAGGGTTGCAGACTAAAATAAAAAAATAAAACCAATTACAATGAAACACCTATATACCAAGTCAAATCTCAAGAATGAAAATAAAACATATTGAATGACCTAGGTGACACCCTATCTCGGTAGAAAACTAATTTATGCAGGCATGTCAAATTTCCTAGAATTGGCATTTGTTTTAATCTAACATCCTAGCATGTACTGTGTATTATATTACTCTTGGAACTGTTATTGTACAACAACCTCACTAGTTCACATAGTTAATTGCAATGAATTACTCCCTCAACAATTCACAAACCAAATTGCCTTATCAGTTTTCCTCCCCAAAAGAATAGATTAAGTTACTAACTGTTCCTAATTTAAAATATTGTATTAAATACATTACAGCGAATGGCAGTATAAAAAGGTTGTCAAGGCAAAGAAACTCTCTTAACTTTTGTTTTGTGTACTAATGTTTTGATCTACTTGGAAACTTTTTAATACTGCTTTTGTATAGGAGGTTATGGCATTTAACTATATTAGACTACAACTAATTACAATTTTAATTGATTCCCCAACAGTGCATTATGTTTGAGGTTTAAAATGGCAATGCAAGCAATTGTAATTGATCTAGTGCACATGTAGTATTTGAGTACACATGCTTAGACATATAGGCATGCAATATCATATTTGATTGTGGTTGTATAGTAGTAGTTAGGTATTTCAATATAAATGTAGTATACGTTCAACAAGTTCAAATTTTATATAGCAATTACTTAACCTCCTTAAGTCTTATGTAATCATGTAAGGGGAGCCACTAGTGTTACAAATGCAGCAGCATAATCTTAGCTATCAAAACATGTCCAAAACGGATTTCAAATGATCATGTTATTCTAAATTATAATTGAAGGCAACAGTTGCATCCTTAAGAAATAATTACAAAGACTCTAGAACTATCAAACTTTATAAGCAGAAATGAAGAAAAATAAAACTAATTGTTACATTCACTTCTCTGTTCATATCATTAAGATTCTAGATTAAACAAAAACATTGTATATGATGAATATAAAACTACATCAACCATTAGTGAGAGGCATGCATGAAATTAATTTCCAAACTAACAACTCTTAGCTGTCACTGTTTCATAGTAGTGATATCATTCTCATATAAATTTAAAAGGATCAAGTATCACAACATAAGTCTATAGAGCAGAGAAAAAGTTCAATTTCATGCAGCAAATACTGGACCTCCTTCAAGTAATATATTACAAACGGGTGAACCACTAGTGGTACAGAAGCAGTAAAAATATAAGCCCTGAAGAACTATTAAACTTCATAAATATTCAGAATTAAAAAAAAAACAAATTACATATAAAGGAACCCTTGCACTCACTTTTCCATTCATAGCATATCTCATACAGTTGTTTGCATTCATCAATTTTATTTTTCTAAATATCTACCCCACTAAGATGCTGGATTAAACAAAAATATAGTATATAAAATTTCCTGCATCGTTATTGAAAGACATGCATGAAACGGAATTCAAAATTAAGAAAGTCTTGCTATCATAATTTATCAAGGTTGTGTAGTCATGTATCATAGTTGGTTTATTTGGCTGATAATTAATGCTCTTGAAACAATTATTTCCATCAAGATTACGGATCACAAGAGATCAATAAGTACACGCAAACGCAGATAACAGAGGTGCATCTCTGAGTACATCAATTAAATATGTAACTCGACGAGCGGCATGTATCTATCAATGAATGCAAGAAGAACAAGAAGCAATGAAGAAAAGGAAAAGGCTAAAGATCTCACCAGTATAAGATCAAATAGGGTGGCCTGATCGACCTTAACAAACTCTGAATCCCAGGACTTGAGCTCTTCGTCAAGCCGGGATGCGTCATCGGATGCCTTCGAGGCAGTAGCGACGGACACTTCGACGTGCTTCTTGCAATACTCGATAACTTTCGATAGGATTTTCGAGGTGACGTTTGGCAGAGGAATGCCGTTGTCGGCGCAATCGTCCTCGATCATGTGTTTGATGGTCTGTGATTCCATGGCTACCGCCTCGTCGACCTCGAATACCTCACCGTCGGAGCTCCTCAGCGTGATCGCCTTCGCCATTGAGGTAGCGATGAGGCACCTGTCGCGTAAAGTAAGGGGAAAGGAAGAGCCGATGAAACCCTAGCGCGGAGTACCCTGGTTTAATAAGCATTCTTATGTAGATAGGTGTCCTTATAAAGTTTTATGGAAATTTTTCATTTTGCCCAAACAAGCTTAAGTTTATTTTTAAAGAGACCATCCAAATTTTAAAATAATCAAAAAGTAACTTTAAACATCACTGTTGTCTATTTGACAGAATACTCATTTAAATAATAATATTGTACTTAAACGAAAAGAGTAACAATTTTTGGATTGGCTATTACAAAGTTTTATTTTTTAGAAAAGTACACTTTTTCTGCTGTTGGGATTCTTGAACTATAATCCTGATATATTCCTGGACAAGTGCACATCAGTCGTTGGATCAGAGATAAAATTCTAATATTGATTCCTCTTGATCTGATCCAACGGCTGATATGCACTGATCCAGAGATGAACCAGGGATTGTGATCGAGAGGATCTTGCTATTTTTCTGACCTCTCTTTTTTTTAAAAAAATATATTTAAAATATTATAAAAGTATATTTTTTAAGACTAAAATTTTATTATTTTAACAAACAAAAATAAAAATAAAATAAAATTATTCAAGCAATATTGAGTCAGCTCCAGTCCACGAGAGGAGATCCTCTGGTTCACAATTTGTGAATCACTCTTGGTCTCTTCTAATCTTTACCGTTGAATCAGATAAGGAGGGACCAGTATCTAGACCCATAATCTAATTCAACGATGAGCATCAGAAGGGACCGATCCACAAATCTCTACTGCCCGTCCACTGAACAGAGATTCAAATGCTCAACTAGTGGATATACAACATTAACCGACATTTTCAAATTCAACAAATAAAAGCATATAATCAATCCCTTTAGTAGATCTTACTTGGAATACCCTTTCTGTCGGATGAGAACCATCCCAAGACCAATACATGTGCGTCTCTGGTTCCAAGCACGTGAACAGTCTATCCTTTCAATTTTTTTAAATAACCCTTAATCTTAATATTTTTCTTATCATTAATTATAAGACAATTAACTTTATCCTTCCAAATAAATTGAGGATGAATATGATTGAATTTTGAGAATTAAAAGATAAAAGTAAATTATAAATGATGTAGAAAAAAATAAAATAGATTAAAATATTTATAGATATAAAGAATAATAGTCATTTAATTATAGTCATTAATAAAAAAAAGTCAAATAATTTATAATTGTGAGAAGTTGAATTAAATTTGAATACATGAACCATAAATATTTTATTACAAGAACCAAATGAATACATGAACCATAAATATTTTATTACAAGAACCAAATGAATACATGAATCTTATAATTCATGTATCTAGATAGAATAAGTTCATGAATCGAATTAATGAGGTATAATGTATGAGTTTCTATGAGTAACATAAATATTCATGTAATGTGAATTTGCAAAATAAATATTTTTTTATTAATATAAAGTCATTATACTATAACTCCTATTTTCTTTCTAGAAAGTTGTTGAGAGTCCACTTCTAACAAAGTAGTATCACATCCAATGACATCAAAATCCTTTTCTTTCCAATACCCCAACTTACCAAACTCAACTATAAGAATTAGTCACATTGAATGAAATCTATTCTTGGATCTCAAGGAGTTTGGGATATCATTAAAAATGATTTTGAAGAGACCAAACTCAACTATAAGAATTAGTCACATTGAATGAAATCTATTCTTGGATCTCAAGGAATGTGGGATATCATTAAAAATGATTTTGAAGAGCCCTTAGATGTGGTAACTCTACCTCAAAGCCAAAAGGATGCTTTGAAGACAGAAAGAAAGAGAGATCAACGTGCATGTTCTTACCATCATCCATCAAGGTTTGGATGAAGATATGTTTGAGAAAATAGCTAATAAGACAATGTTCTTGACTGCGAGTGAGTAGACGGACATTGGGATAATCGTCGCCCACGTGGATTTGGAGGTTGCTAACTCGACGAGGATCTGCTCCTAGTGTGATGAAGATCTGCTCCCTGTCCATAGAAAGCTTGCAGAAAACGTTAGCGGCCAAACAAGGAGAGGCGTCCCCTTGTTTGGTCATCCGACGCTCAAGTTAGTTCTCGGTGAAGAAGATGAAGAAGGCGATGAAAAATAATGTTGTTGCTCTCAAAATAGCGTACCTTTGACCTTCATTGAAAGGTTATATTTATACCTGTAGCGATGATGTCGTTTTAAGGTAAACATGATTGTAATTCCTTCCATTAATGGGATTTCCATAACTGGGTTCCGTGATTTGTGCTATAAAGGTTGCACGTGTCCTTCTGGAAGCTTCTCTCATACAAGGAATCACAGATGTACGCTTCAGGGAATATTCTTCTAACATTTCGTTGGACTAAGCGACAAAAAGGACTCTTGTCTTTTTAGTCCGACCAGCTATGGTCTGTTGATCGGTAATGCATTGCGAAGACGCCTCAAAAGGCAGACCATTCGGGTGTGCCGTTCAGATAGTTAATGAGAGGGTAATCTCCCCTTTTGCTAAGAGCTTGCTTGTAGTCCGTCCGGATATGCCATCCGGATAACTGGTTTGCGTCGCCCGACCAACTGCATTGTCTAGCTGGTGCGGTTGACCTACTTCTTAGCTTATCTGTTGGAGACCCTTCTGGGTGGCCGACCGAGTGCTCCGCTCGGTCGGCGAGCAGCCCGCCTCCATGAAGGATGACATGGCTCCTTTGTTGACCATTATTAACCCCTTTTTGCTGACAGAGCTGCCTTGTTGTCCAACTTTGACCCAACTTCTCTTAACCCAGATCATACAACATCAAAGAAAGCATAGGAGAAGCTTTGCAACTTTATTGCATGTGAGAGTAGATAAGGTGAAGAAGGTGCGACTTCAAACGCTAAGGGTTGAATTTGAATTACTCTTTATGAAGGAGGGTGAACATATCTTCAACTATTTTACAACAATTTTTACTATTATCAATCAAATAAAGAGATTTGGATAAACCATGCCTAATGTTCAAGTAATTTAGAGGGTACACTCTCTTAGTACAAAGTTTAATTATGTTGTTGTTGCAATTGAAGAGTCTAAAGATTTGGAGATCATGATCATTGATGAATTAAACGGATCATTACGGGCTCATGAAGAAAGGATGAACCGTGGAAAGCAAGAACAATCAGAACATGTATTATAAGCATAGACCAATTTGAAGACTAAAGGAGGTGATTCTAGTAGAGGTCGAGACCAAGGACAAGGTCAAAGACCAATTTGAAGACCAATTGTGGACCTATGTGCTTAAAGACTTGTATACATGATCCATCATGGATTTGGCATATGAGATTTGACCATTTGAATTTGATGAATTTAAAGCTTTGGGAAATTATAAGATGGTGAAAGTGATTCCAAAAATTAGTCACCCTGATCAATAATGTGAAACATGCTTACTGGGCAAGCATCTAAGAAAGAGCTTTCCAAAGTAATCTGTTTCAAGAGTAACCAAACTACTCTAACTTATCCATGCTGATATTTGTGGTCCTATCAAGCTTGAATCTCTTAGTAAAAGCTATTACTTTGTACTCTTTATTGATGACTTCAGTAGAAAGACATGAATTTATTTTTTGAAGCAAAAATCTGAGGTATTTACCAAGTTCAAAGCTCTCGTTAAAAAAGAAAGTAAATATCAAATTCAAGCATTAAGAATTGATAGGGGTGGTGAATTTATATCAAATGAATTTAACAGCTTTTGTGAGTTGCATGGAATTCATCGCCTTTTGATAATTCCAAGATCATCCTAGCAAAATGGAGTTACTGAAAGGAAGAACAGGACAATACTTAATATGACAAGAAGTATGTTAAAGTCTAAAGGCATGCCTAAGGAGTTTTGGGCTGAAGCTGTGGCATGTGCTGTGTATCTATCAAATCAATCTCCAACAAAGAGCTTGAAGAATGTAACACCTCAAGAAGCATGGAGTGGATGGAAGTCAACTGTATTACATCTACTAGTATTTGGATCCGTTGCATTTGCACATGTCCCTAAACAAGAAAGATCCAAGTTAGATGATCGGAGTCAGAAACTTATTTTCATTGGATATGATAAAAATTCCAAGGGGTATAGATTGTACAATCCACACAAAGGAAGAATTGTGATTAGTAGAGATGTAGAAGTTAATGAAGATGCATCTTGGGATTGGAGCACTAAGGAAGAACAAGGGTCTTATGATTTCC
>JBAMIB010397188.1:0-10302 GCA_037177415.1 Kaempferia rotunda | reverse complement strand
AGGAGCTCAGTGCCCTTTGACAGCAGGTTGATGATGGGCATTTTGATGGATTATTTTGGCTCTTATCTTAGCATTTTTATCCTTTCATATGCCTTAATATTTGTTTATTATTATGTTTATGAGTAGGATTATGATTTTGGGCTTAATTGCAAATTTTCTATAATTGTGGGCTGAAATCTAATATTTTGAATGTGATTTTGTAGGGAATTAAAAGATCCGTGAATCAAAGTCGAGTCGGATCGAATCTGGCTTGATTTGGAAGCCTAATGGATGAGATCAAGCAGAATTAATCTGGACCGTAGATCTAGATCTAAAGAGATCTTGTCTCTTCACTCAATATAATCATCCAGCCCTCCATCCAGGTTTGAAGAATGGACGGTTCAGATTATTACATAAACTCCATGGCTGAGATTCCTCTTCATCGAATCGGACGGCTCATATTTAGATCTGCTCACTTAAGATTCAAGGGTCAGGATCCAATCTTCCTCTAATCAATGGCTTGGATCAAATCCCTCTTTTCTCTCCTCTCCCTATACCTCACGCCAAGAACAGATCGCAAAGGAGGAGGAGACGCGCCACTTCTTCCCCGACGCCAACACCTTCCCTTCTCCTTCCTCATCTCCGGCCGGCGGCACCTCTTCCTAGCCGCCGGCCTTCCATCCTCCCCTCACCCTTCTTCTCGGGTAGAATCAGATTTCGGACAGCATCTTCTTCCTTCTTCATCAGTTTCGGACAGCACTGCATTACTTCTTCTTCCATCAAGTTTCGGACAGCACTGCATTACTTCTTCACTCAGCAATTTCGGACAGCACTTCATCAAGTTTAGGACAGCACTTCGTCAAGTTTTGGACAGCAACTTTTCTTCATTAGATTTCCTTTGTGTTGTGTTGTGTGGTTGATTTCTTGTATTGGGTTAATTTGTTTGTGTTGATTGATTATCATTGTGGATTGTTAAGTACTAATTGATAGATGTTTGTAATCAAATGGATTCTCATATTTCATATTGCATGCTTTGGGCTTGAATTCATAGATGCTTGTTAGGTGTTCGGTGAAATGTCTCGATGGTTTTCCTTGCTTTAGTTGTGCATTTTCTTTAGCTTAGATGCTTTCAATGTTTTGTCAATTGAATGTTTCATGTTTTGCTTAAGTTCATGTTTTCATTTAAGTGCAATTAGGTTAAGTTAGATTAGGTTTTTTTAATGCTTTAGGTTTAGTTCCATGCTTAGGTTTCAGTAATTGCTTTAGTTACTTTATGTTGCTTGTCTTCTTGCATCCTATTTTAGGTTAGATTAGCTTTCCTTTGCTTGCATGAGTTTTCATTTACTAGTTTAGTTTCATTTTTTGCATGTTATTTATATTGCTGATGTTATCCGTAGCATAGAGTGACACTGCGCTAGAGGTTCATCTTTGCGTGTTACTTAGGTCTTTATTTGCTGCATTAGGTTTAGAGAACAAAACCCCAAAACAAACGACCTAACATTAGTTCCATATGAGAGACGACCCGAGTTATCCCTATGCAACCTTAGTGTTGGATATTCGGTACTTATATTTATATTTGATACGTTCATGGTACGACACGAGAGCGCTTATCAGTCACCTAGGGAGGTGACTAAGGCTAAGAACTAAAGGGGGAGCTAAAAGAGCCTTTAGGACCTATGGTAGATAGGTCATGGTACTTGCCAAAGGGTTTGGAGATGGACTTAAGTCTCTAAACTAGTTGGTTAGCATAAGAAAGATGAGTTTCATGCATTGAAATACGAAAATGGGTTTATATTGCATGAAAATTAGTTTTAGATGTATATATGTCGTATAAACAAATGATATGAGTGCATTATTGTTTAGTATGGGGAGATACATTAAGAGGAAGCCAAAACTAGGACTTTAAGTCAATGTTCAATTGAATCATTTAGATAGTTTTGAGTTTTATATCAATCTTGGGATCCGTGAAAGATATATTTTTGAATATAGTTTTTCCAATTAGATAAGGGTAAAATAGACCTCTCAATAAAATTTAAAGATATTTGGAGGTTTATGAAATTTTTAATGCATTTCTGAAATTGGATTTAGAATGATGATTTGAGCTGAAATAAGGTACGAGTCGACTAGTAATAGTGTTTTTCAGCACAAAATGTATTTGTAAGGTTATTTCAATGAGAGTAGTTGACTGGTGCCTATGGCAGTCGACTGATACATGCTGAAATTGATTTTCAGCATTAAAAAATAACCAAAAGGATGGGATACATGTGTGTAATATAATGGAGGATTAATACATGATAATTATGATCATTAAAGGGCTAAGAGTCTAATAATTAAGATATTATTGGAGCTCTTTTTGATGTTAGGCAAAGGGGAATAAGTTTAAGTGGGAAACCTAAATACCTTTGTAAGAAATTCTAGCTCAAGGGGGAGCTTATGTGAAGGGGGAGCCTAGAGTTATGTTCCATGATATAAGCATAAGTAGATTGCTTATTTATTGGCAAAGGGGGAGAAGTTTACCTTTACGGGAAAATCCAAGCTCAAAGGGAAGCTTAGGTGAAGGGGTAGCTTAGGGTTAGGTTCTATGTTGTTTACTTGCATTGTTTATTGCATTTATGTTTCCCTAACTTAAACGAGATACCAACCATCAAAAAGGGAGAGATTGTTGAGCAATCTATGTGCTTTAGGTTTTGATGTTTGGATAAAGGTTTAAGTTAGGCTTATTGTTATATTTGATATGCATTGTGAGTATGCAGGATACAGGTACAACAAGGAAAGTCCAAATAGAGTTTTGGCAGTATAAGTCCAAGGGAAAGCCTTGGCAGTGTAAGTCCAAGCCGAAGCCTTGGCGGTATAAGTCCAAGTGGGACTTGGCAATGGAAGATTTGACAACAAGGACTGAGGTCGATGGAAGTTCTTGAAGACAAGGCTTGAAGGATGGGGAGCATCCGAGGGGCGCAAGTCTGATGGAGGAGGCTAGAAGGCTAGGTCTAGGTTGGTCGGGCGAGGATGAGTGCATGAGAGACTTGTACTCGGGGTAAAATCCTATGTTTAGGATTTACCAGTCGATTGGTACATGTATCAGTCGACTGGTGTGTGGCTAGGAGTGAATAGAAATTTTCTGTTCGCTCAAGCCTTGTGGAACAGTCGATTGGTCCTAGCACCAGTTGACTGGTAACGAGCTATTGGAGTATAATAGTTGAATTCCACATGAGAGCAGTCGACTGGTAATGAAAAAATGGATTGTTGTTTTCTCACGAGCTCTATATAAAGAGCTCGGTATGCTTGAACAAGGTTGACGAAATAGGCTTGGTTATAGTCTATTAGTAGTCTCCTAAGCTCAAGGGCGTGATTAAGGTGTTGTGGCAATGTTTTTCCACCCACAAGGAGCTACGAAAGCTAGCCGGAGCATTCCGGGAAATCATCCACCTTATGGACAACCGTGGAGTAGGAGTTCATCTCCGAACCACGTAAACGAACATATTAGCGTTTGGTTTTTTTTTTTTTTTGCATTAGTTTAGCTTTCTTCTTGTTAGTTTTTGTTTTATATTTTTGCTGTCACTAACAAGTGTAGGAAGCAACCAAGTTTTGGGGTGATCGGCTATTCACCCTCTCTATCCGGCGATTAGTCCTTCTGAAGCATCCTTACTCTAATACCAATTGTAGGTCCCTTGCAGCTAGCAAGAGGAGGGTGAATTGCCTTCAAGATAAAGAATACCTTTCTCATTCTTTTCGAACTTAATCAAACACACTTAAATAAAAATTAGAATGTAATAAAGAAAAAGTATTACGAGACAATAGGATTTACTTGGTTGGTAATCAGGAGATTACTACTCCAAGGAAAATATGCTCACTAGTCAAATCTCCTTCTCGAACGAAATGTTAGAGACAGAGAAGCCTCGTACACGAAATTAATTCTCGGAAATGAATGGCTTGAAAGAAAGATGTCATACAAGTGTGGTGTATTCAAAATAAACAGAATCAAGGCTCTAGTTATAACTGTTGTCGATTCTATCTGAATGTTGAATGTGGCACATTCCGGGCACTCGGATCATACTAACATAGCAGCTACCTGATGAAACCTACCCTAGGTACCCTGGGGTGGTTCAGGCGACCCGAGTAGGGCAAAGTCAACTTTATGTTGACTTTATCTCTAGTTGACTCCGGTCGGTTCCGATCGTTTGAGTGATCTCGAACATCCAAAATATGGCTCACTTGAACCAATTTCTGTCCTTTTTGAGTGGGCTTCCTCCCTGATTTCTCGTCGCTCGGACTGTCGTGTGCATCATTCTTACTCCGTCTGTGTACTATTCCGCAGCTTCTCGTCCCTCGAATGCACCGAGCCCGTCGACTCTCTTCCAGTGACATCCTTCTCGTCCACCGCATCTTCCACTCGACTTCCTGTGTTCCGAAGCTCCTGCACACTTATACATAAGGTTAGATAATGATAGGACCTAACATAACTTGGTTAATAACATCAAAACTAACTTGGTACACTAACACCTTCCACGTGACTAGAGGCGCCCTGGAGTTGGGCATGGAGGCACCTCGGAGAGCATAGAAGGAGCCATTCAAAGGATAAAAATAGTAGTTTGCGAGTTTTATCAATTTTGAAGTTAAGGGGAAAAGCTGTGCTGCCAGAGGCACCTCGAACGAGGCTAGAGGCACCCTCAATGGTGCATAAAAGTAGTGTTTGGCCAAGAAGCTAAAATTAATCGATATATGAGCTACTATGACTATTTTGTTGCCGCGAACATTCCCTACTGCTGCTGTACAACTAATCCGTGACACTTGACTCCTACCGGCAGACTTACACCAACACACGAGCATGTTCGAATTTTAGTATATTGATACAGTTAGCCTCTAGGGTTTCGATGTTTGACAATGTACCTAAGTATGATTAGTTTGACCAAGGGTTGATCCAACATGACTTGATATTTGGAAGAGAGAAGTCTAGTCAGGACTAAATGACTAACAAGAGTAAGTTTTAACCAAATGTTATGTAGGTTAGAAGTCTACCAAGTAACTATAGGATTGTAGAGACGTTAGGGGGGTGAATAGTGTTGTTTGCCTTTAAAAAAATGAGTAAAATTAACGCAACAGAAAGAGAAGAAGAGAGAAAAAGAGCACACACTAACATAAGTCAATTTTTACTTTGTTTGGAGCCTTTGATGACTCCTACTCCAAGGCCCACACTCGCTGAGTGTTTTCATTGGGCAATCACTATAATATTGAATCAATTACAAACTTTTAAGTACAATGCAACAATAAAAAATATACCGACAACAGAAGTATAGAAGAAGATCGAGTGTTGGTTGTCGGAGCAATGTTTTGGTGTTGTAGAGTCATTTTCAGAGCATAGTGCAGGAGCAAAAGTCATTGGAATTGAAGTCCTGAATCTCCTGGTCGAACCTGCTTAAATAGTGCATTTTTGGGCGCCCGAACCTGGTCTGGGCACTGCAGCATGCTGACATGGCGCACCCTCATCTAAATTCTATCTCCAGAATTTCATCCACCTCTGGATGCCCGAACCTGGTCCGAGCGCTCAAACCGCTAACATGTGTCATCCAATGGTTGTGTGCCACCTCAGCAGGGCACCTTCGCTAAAAACCCTTCCCGGACGCCCGAACCTGGTCCTGGCTTCTGGAATCCCCTTTTTCCAACAACTATAAATTCTTGCATCACAGAGTTAGTGCTATACAAACAATTATCTATCCTGCAAAATAGAGTAAGCACAATTATCATATGCAGTATAAATTAGAATCCAAGACCAAAATATAGTCAAGGTATCAACTTAGATTTCCAAAATATACCTAAGATGGATCAATGCCTACTGTCCCCTCGACCGGGAATGCATCCTCATGGGTTCACTCCTCTAGTGTCTTGCCTTCACTTACCAGTTGTAGACTTTCCTTGATCTGATCCCTTGACCTATCAGGACTTCCTGCCAGATCTCAACCAATTTGGACTTCAACTAGTTGTCAACCTTACTGGACTTCTTTCTACCAGGTCTCAACCAACCTGAACTTCATGCCAACTATCAACCTAGCTGGACTTCAGCCTGGTGTCTGGTCCTTTAGACCCATCAAGTTTAAATCCTGCACACTTGGTGAAAGTCATTAGATCACAAAGCATCTGACTTTAACTATTTGTCATTCATCAAAACATAAGTTCGATCATTGGTGTTAGCTGCACCAACAGTAACTAGTCCTAACTGGAGGTTAGGCAAGGTGGAAGTCTTAATGAGTAGAGTCAGACCCTATTGAGATAATTTAGGTGGTGAAAACCCTAGTGGGTGGTGACCTTAGGTCCTAGTGAGTGAAGTTAGATGGTGAAAACCCTAGGGGAGGTAACTCTAGGTCTTGGTGAGTGATGCCATGTGGTAAAAACCCTAGGGAAAGATAACCCTAGGTCCTGGTGAGTGAAGCCAAGTGGTGAAAATCCTTGAAACCCTAGGTCCCGATGAGTGAAGTCAGACAATGAAAATCCTAAGGGGAGGTAACCTTAGGTAACGAAAAGTCTTGGAGGAGTAAACTCTAAGCAAAGTTGATTGAAAGGTTTCGTTGCCAACCGAACCAATGAATTCTTAATTCTGTTAACACTGTTTCACTTTACTGTTCTATATCAATTGTGCTAACTCGGTGTTGAAGGTAAGTTAGACACTAAGCAGGACCTCTAAATAGGTCTGGAGGACTGATATTTGGAAGATAAGTGAGGTAAGTCACTAGAGGAGAGTGACTCAATGAGGACTCGTTGGAGGAGACAGTAGGTGTCAGACCAACTTAGAGTCATTTGGGATATCTAAGCTGAGTACCTTGACTGAGATCTTGGTCCTGGAGGGACTAGATATAATTAATATTGCTTATTTTAATTGTGCTAACTTTATTTTACATATTAGATACTTTTCTATTTATACTAACATGTTTTGCAGGTGCAAAAATCAAGTTTTGCATAGGATGAATAGTACTTGAGGCACCTTCGGGGCTACTGGAAGCACCTCAGAGAATTCAGCCAAAGCCTCCGCGCAGGAAACTTCTTTCCCGGCGCTGAAGGCGCCTTCAAAAGGATAAACTCTGCGGATGATGGGAGTTATCAGCTTCAAGCTTTTAGTGAAAGGTGCTGATGCTAGAGGCACCTTTGAGCAGGCTGAAGGCGCCTTCAGCAGCCTTTATATGCCATATTTGATCAACATTTCAAAACACAACTTCTACGCTTCATCTTTGATCCCTATTCTCAATGCAACATCGCGATCTTGCCTCCAACACTGTGACAGCGACCCACTCCTCCCATGTACTTGTAACTGTTTTACTCTTCTAGCGGCTCTGGAAGTGTTGATTAGTGGATTTACCAATCGATAGGTCCAAAGGACCTGGGTCTTGGAATAGGAATCGTAAAAGGCTCTGAACCAAGTAAACTCTTGGTGTCTTTTGTGTTTTTGCATACTTTTATTCTTTTGTTGCGTATTCGAACTCGAACAAAGTTTTCAAAATCGAAAGAAAGTTTTAAACACGTGATTCATCCACCCCCTCTCATATGCTCTACGATTCTACATATGCATCTCTAATTATATTACATCTTTTCATGAAAAATGTAGAAATGTCAACACTAGAAAATCTTGATCCTATCACACCATCAGTAGATATCCAAACTCTTATTAAGGTATATATGTTTTTAAATATGTTAAACTTTATTTATAAGTTTGTATATTTTTCTATAAGCAGTTTTGCACTTATGTAATCCATATTATCTAACTTGTCACGGCCCAGAAGATTCCCTGCCTGGCGAAAATCAGGCAGCATCTCCCTTGTACCGGTGACAATCTGAGGCATATATATAAGGCCTATACAGCCACTCTACCTCGGCCAACATGGCCAAAACAAAAACACACAACCACGTAGTTTATACACAGCCACACAGCTGGAACAATATATAATCACAAAGATGCAGTTTATATGAACAGTCGACACGACTGACAAAAGAAAAACAATTTACTTACCAAAGTCGACGACCCACTCGACCGGAACACAAAAGTCGACGGGCCACTCAGCCGAAACACAAAAGTCGACGGCCCACACTACCGGAACACAAAAGTCATCACACCCAAAACCCGAATACAACAAACACGAGCCTGAAGGCCAAATTTAGAGTCTAAATTCCTTATTACAATGCCAATCCAGAATATGATCTCAATAGTAAAGATAACATAAAACGAAATTGAATACAAAGAAAGCATGTACTCGTCCAAGAGGTGGGACCAGCGACCGGGCTCACCAAGCTACTTGTCTGCAACTATAGGATACATGGAAAGAGGAAAATATTGCAAAGGGGTTATGAGTGTGGGTCATTCAGCAGGTAATAGAAAATATTGTACATGACATATAAAAATAAATGAATCAAAGGTATACATTCTCAAAAAAATAAGAGAATGATCAACTGACAAAATCAGAAATACATACCAGTACTAGATCAACACATACATGGTAATGATCGGTAATACCCTAGGTATCCATAACAGAACTATCTATGACAACTGTACAAACCATGTTAACCAGTACATGAAATAAATATGACATGTATGAAACATGGCAATCATATGCAACAATCATATCAAAAGAAAATGCAACATATCACAGGCATAAGCTCAAAGGTATCCAGGAAATGCATCATACATCACGCGTCATCAAGTGCATATGCTATGTATGCGTCACTCCTACACTCCACTCCAGCCATCATGAGATCTATGTGATCGGGTGGGCAAGACTGTAACAACTGCCCATGACTCCAGTTACCACTACCTCTGAGTAGTCGGTCAGACAGAATGCTGAGTAGCTATCTAGCTACAACAAGATTCCAATGTATGCACACATCTCCGTCGCAACTACCCCTGAGCGGATGAGAAGGGCACTACAACATAAGCTACGCCCACACTCCGCTACCACTACCCCTGAGTGGCTGGGGGGCCAGTGAGGAATGACTGTTAACTCTCTCTCAACCAAAGAGGGAGACTTAATTGACAGTATGCAAAAGTGTGTATGATGCACATGATGCAAAAATCCATATATCTGATGCAATCATCGACAATGCAAGTTATAGGATACACATAAATGTATCCTAGAACCCTGATCCATCCATCACATAACTATATGCATACAGATCCAACATGTATCCATGAATTGTCGTACATAATGATCAATACAATGACCCAATCAAGTTAGGTACCTCCTGTAATGGACTACCTAAACCCTAAGTCTATATGTATGATCAAGTGCAATAGATAACAGTTCAACCCTGATGAATATGCTACCATAGATAAGCAATCAAACATGTTTAACTTCTATAGTACATACCCTACACGCGTACACACTACATGTGTACACATAACCAGTATAACATCTCTATATTTCATGATATGCATATGAAACTCTACAGAGTTTAGATGTTCAAAAATGAGACTATATAGACATGAATTACACTCTTTCAAAGGTCAAGTAGCAAATATCAAGCAGGATAGCAAGGCAATTAGATTTAAGGTAAAATAATAGACAGAAAAACAGGAGTCATGATACAACTGTCTATCTATGGAACGAGGAATAATAAGTTTGAATGTGTTCTTTTGAAAAGTGAGTTGGAGAGTGGCATTAGGGAAATAGGCATCGGTGGGAGGTTGAGGTCGGGGTACCAACCTCAAAGAACCCTCACTAGCCACTTTCACCTTTTGCTTTTTTCTTTATAGTATAAATGATGCAATGCAACCATTGCCAAGACAATGTAGTGAATGCATGAATGATACATGAGATGCAACAATTGGCAGGACAAACAAAAAGAAACAGAAAATTAGGGTTTAAGCAACAGATATTCAGAATCAAAATGACAGAAGCAACAGGAGTTAGGGTTTACTTTGGATTCGGAGTCTTCATGTGAGCAGTGAAGAAGCAAACTGGGGTTTCCTGTAGTCAAGTAATCGTTGTCTCCCAAGCTCTTGTTGAAGGTGGAGAGGTGGAGGAAATGTGAGGAATGGAAGAGAAGTTGGGAAGGAGGTTTTGTTGCTCAAAAGGATGGCCGAAGAAGAAAAATACGAAAGAAAATCGCTGGAGAGAGGCACACAGCTAGGGTTTAGAGCTCGGGCTGGGAAATGAGGATTTTGAAAGTTTTCAGCCAGGTTTTTAAAAGCCAGCATAAGTTGATCGATAAACTGATCAATTGACTCCTCAATCGATCAGTTCATTATTGATTCAGATAGGTTCTATTTGCGTCGCAGTCGTGTCAATCGATCAACTGATCGATTGACAAAGAGTGAATGGATCAGTTGATCGATTCAGGAGCGTT
>JBAMIB010397171.1:0-10305 GCA_037177415.1 Kaempferia rotunda | reverse complement strand
TAACTATACGTAAAGATCATAATTAATTAAAATATTAAATAAAAATTATATAGAAATATTAAATGAAAAAATAATAAATAAAGATATGTAATTTGTAAATTAGGATCCAAAAAAAAAAAAGTTGTAGGTAAATTTTTTAATTGTCAAGATAATAGTAAGTTTTTATGCTTTTGAGAGGGTATTGATGAGTCTATAAATTAAAACTTTATTTAAAGCTCTAACTATTGGAGAATTTCCAATGGTCAAAGCTCTAAATGATTTTTTTTTTGTAATTTCTAATATGCCACATCATAGGCAACAATTTTTGCTACTCTCTCTACAATAAAAAAAAAACCTCCTTGTAAATCTAAAAACTCATTGTTAACTGATTAATGGTTTCACTTTAATTTCGAGAGAAAAAAAAAGTTTTGAAACATCTCTACAAGGTTTTTGAAGAGTTTGGCCAAATTTAAAAGCTAAATAAAAAAGTTCAAATCATTGTGAGCATAAAGTTTGAGATTTTTAGTTCAAGACGCAGGCCGGTAATTAATTAACAATGATGTTTGAGATTTGTAAGAAGTTTTTTTTTTTTTTTTTTTTTGAGAATAACATGTTTTTTTTTTGTCAATGTGGCATCTTGAAAATTAAAACAAACTCACTCTAGCTATTGGAGATGGCCTGAACACTAAATACACAACCAGATTTCAGATTTGAATAAACTTAGATTATAGAGCAATGATTGTATATACAATCCAAGATATATTTCAGATTTGAATAAACTTAGATATTATATATAATGGCAGTTAACCCTTTTTATTAGAATTATTAAGAAAATCAATCAACAGAATGCTGTCTCTGCCAGTAAGTGCAGAGCTAAGGAAATATATATATGCAACGACTCACACAGAACGGGAAAGAAAACAAGTTGCTACCTCAATAAGCGTAGTCATAAGAAAACTCTGAGATGCCAATCATGGCACTCAGAATCTGAGACAAGAGGTAGAAAGTACCCACAAAAACAATGACCACGAGAACCGCAGTGATGGGGTTCTTCAACAGATCGACGATGGGCTGAGAGATGGTGTAGATGGCCCCCGTGCTCACTGTCAGCACGTACAGAGCATACCTCCTCACGTTGTCCCAGAACTCCTCCATCAGAGGTCCCTCAGGTCCCAGGGCCATGGCCTGCTCGACCCCTATGACAAGAACGGCGAGGCTGAGAGACGCTCCAGCGAGGACAGGCCAACTCGGGAGACCTCCTGGCTCTGCTGCTTCTGCCTTTGCGGTCTTCATCGAGATGGGAGCTGGGGATTTGGATTTGGGTCCAGGGATGGTGGCTGATGGGCGTGTGGAGCTGAGTAGCGATGAGAGCGTGGATGGGGGCTTTGGAGGAGGCGGTGATGGCGGTCGGAAGGCATCTCTTGGGAGAGGGAGGTGAGGTTTGAGATTTAGAACACAATTCATGGCTTGTGGCAGTGCAGCGTGAAGAAGGAAGAAGGGGTGAGCTTCGATTAGAACAGGGACGGGATAACGCTTGATGGGGTTTGTTGCTTTGTGGATGAGGTTCTTATTAGGATAAAAATTTCACAACATTTTATTCACATATATATTTTTGAATATTTTAAGGGAAAATTTGATTGATTGGGGAGTTTTCTCTAATTTGGCTAAAAAAAAAATTAATAACTTTAAGGCCTAAAATATCAGAAAGAAATAACGATACAAATGTTTTTTGCTTAATTTTTTTTTGTTAAGTTATTAATGTTTTGGAAATCTATTTTAAGCCGTTTGATAGGTCGATAATAAGAAGCCCCCGAACCTAACCTAGTGAAAAGCTAACCCGTTACAATCTTTGGCCAGATTGGGAGAGAGCGGAGGATCATGGCGGCGTTGATGGCGAGATCCGGCTTTCGATCTGCGTCTTTGCTTCTCCGGCAGGGAGCGAAGAGCAAAGCTTCGGAGGCACCCAAGCGGAGCTTCTCCGCTGCCGCCCACGATGACGCCCGTATTGCCCCTTCGTTCTTCGTCTTTCGATTAGGGTTTTTTGTTCTTCTTTGGGGGGAGGGGGTGATCTAGATCTGTGGTTCTTCTCACCTCTGGTTCTCGAATTCTTGATGCCTGTGAAATAAGGTGCGTTTTGTTGCGATCTTTGCAGGTGAAGCTGCGAAGTGGGAGAAGATAGCATATGCTGGTATTGTTTCTTGCACGATCCTTGCCATCTACAACCTCTCCAAGGGGCATCCCCATCACGAAGAAACTCCGGTATCTCCTCCTCTTTTTTTTTTTTTTTTTTACCTCTTTGTCGTTGATGATTTCCTAGTGCTCAATTGACGAGATTTTTCTTTCATCCTTTGCAGGCTTACTCTTATTTGCTCATCCGTAACAAGGAATTCCCATGGGGTTTGCTTTTTACCCTGACATTGCCATTCTAAAACTCTTGCCCTCCTATCCTCGGTTGAATTCTATTTGTGTTTCCTTTAATTTTTTCAATATCGGTTGATCTTTTTTGTAATGAATACTTACTTTATCTCATGAGAAATTTTACTTGTTTCGTTGGTAATATCTTTTCTGAAAAACTTCTTAGCTTGGTAAATTATTTTGCATGATTGCCTTTTAGCAGTTGTTTTTGATATATTCGAAGGGTACGCATGCATGATAAAGAAATCTGAAATTAAAATAAGTATGAAACCCCTCGTGAAATTGGTATGAGGTGCGTCTGTAGTGTTCAATTTATCTTTGTTCTTGCACGTTGTGCATAATTATACTCATTCTTTGATCATCTAACTTCTAACTAAGCTGTTTTGTGTCATCTGTTAATTTGCAGAGCAGGATCATAGGACATGATTTTAGAAAATATTTCGTTTGTATTCCTATTCATTCCATTTCCTCTTTCTTGAGAAGCCAGTTCTCTTCATGGTAGTGGAGGGTGACAATGTAAAAAAAGAATTGAAGGATATTATTGTAAACATTTCTGAATGCAAAGGAACAAAATTCCAGTGAAGAGTACTTGTCTCCTGTTAGAGTGTTCTTATTCATTTGAATACAACACACGAACACAATCATCTTAGAGAGCAGGAGGAAAGACATAGAGATGGCAAACCAGAAACAGAATTTTTTTTTGTCTATACAATTTACAAATCAAGGCTCATATCATTTTATTATAGACATAAGTGAATTCAAGGAAAAGAACACTGGGAGCAACTAATTGGTAATTGAGAGTTATTTCTTCACGTTTGATTTTCTCTTTTCTTGTCTCTTCTTTTGGATATTCATTCATTTTATTTGGTGGTGACATGCGGTTAAGATTGCCTTTAGTCCCTATGTATTTTATGCTACTTCAATATGAACTAATCAACCATATTCGAGATTAAGGTTTTTCATGCATGTTATATACAGCTGATATAGTGCTAATTAATGAGTGTAATTAGATTAAATTCTAAGCATGAATTATAGAAAATCTTTAGAAACCAGTGGTTTTGAGATAAGTAGAACATAAATCTCTATAAAAGATTTAGATACCTTGGATTCGTTATCAATGAAGATATTGTTAATATGAAAAAAAAAGTTTTATATTCATATTGTTAAAATGATTCTTTTGTGTTTGCTCTTTAAGTTAAACGGAAAGACTTACATTAGTGTTGGATGGACTTACTGTATTATATGGATTAAAGTGTTGGGCTATTAAGAAGTTAAATGTAAGTAATTGATGCAACACAATTGAGAACACTAAGATTGATGTGTAGAGGCACTAAAAATGATATGATAAAAAATATTAATTCGGAATAATTATACTTAGCTCATGATAAAATAAGAGAAAATAGGTTGTGATGGTATTGCATGTTTAAAGATGATCAATATATTTTATACATAGAAGAATTGAATCTATTATAAAGATGGCGTAGAGAGTAGGAGGATCAAATAAATTAATAAATACTAAAATGAAAAATGATTTAATTGACTTGAATATTACTAGTCATACATATAACCATTCGTAGAACTCTATGGAGTTATAAGATTCATCATTGACAAACATGGCTTATTGATGATTATAACAATGCTGACTTATTATCAATGCATAATTATATGAAAAATCTAGCAACTAAGGGGCTTTATCATGAACAGAAGTCCAGTGGACTAGACTAACATACTGAATTTCTTGTGGGCCTTCTCGTCAGACATTTTTGTAGACTAACCATGTTGTTTTAAGTTTTTAACTTAGATTAGACAGCCATCATCCAGTGGACACAGACATGAATGCGAGTCTGTTTTTGTCCTTCACCTTATTTTATGTATATGTTTTATTTTCTCAACTCATGTTAGATGAGATGGCTGTAATTGAATGTTTTATTTGCTCAACTCATGTTAAATGAGATGACTGTAATTGGATGCACATTTTCCTCATACTAATTTGATAAGATACTGTGATTAGCCAGCCATAGACAGATAGAATTTTATTGATTGCGAGCATGGGTTCTTTTTTCAGAAGTCAGATTGAGCGACTTGTCAAAAAAATCTTGACTCAAAAGTTGCATCTAGTTTGATTTCAGTCAAAACTCTAATTGCCATACGTGAACTAATTGTACGAGGCATAAAAGGTGAAATTTTAAGTTCTCAAGATATAAAATAATTTGCATAAAATTGTGTGCTATTTATTCTGGTCTAATCTACAAAAACTAGTTTTAAAAAATTGTAAAATTGTTATCTGTCAAGATTCTTACTGATTTTGAATATCTGTGTGTATTTTTTGCAGTATTTTTGCCTATGCAGCTGACAAAGCATGTATATGTGTTACTTGTTTGAATGATTATCTCACCATCGAGGATTGCATATAAAATATTGAACACTTACTATGTTACATATTTGATATTGATTTTGCACTTTCACTTTGTTGACAATCTTTATTGCACTTGGTTTCCAGGTCCAGATGGTCTCTTTGAGAAAAAGCACCATGATCACTAAACTACAATTTTAATGTCAATGTTCCTGCTCAGATTGCCTGTAGCTTGGAAACTTAGATTCACTTTGGGAAGCTATCCTGCTTTTACTTCATGTTCAATAATAACACAAACTCATGAATTGAATAACAATTTGATGTTGCTTTGATGCTTTCTTTTGATATCATTGAGTTATAAGTTGTCAAATTTCAGGACCATTTGGTTCTTGTTATTTATGGATTGTACATCATATTTGATGACACCGTGCAGATGGGTACATTTATGCAAGTATCATCGATTAAGTAGACTCCTTCTCTGTTTACTTTGAAACTAGTACGATTCTTGTTCTACCGAAGCACAGAGATTCAATCTTTGTTTTGTAGTGTTAACGCTGAAGCTTCCCAGAGTATTTGTTGTCAATTATTTTCTTTGGTTCAGCATTTTAGGTATCCAAATTAGCAGCAAGTTTCTGGACAAGCATTTTGTACATTAGAAATTTATAAAATGGATCTTTTATAAAGGATTAACACGTTTACCGTGGATAAGCACTCTTACGGCATTCATTGGATTAGAATTGGGTTCTCAAAATGACATCCTTTGATTTGTAAAAAGGGAAAACTATACGTTGTAAATGAGGAAAACTGAAATTAATTAATATAAAAAAACTATAAATAAATAAATTTTAATTTTTATATGTTTTTAAATAAATAAATAAATAATTAATATATCTACTGTATATATATTAAAATTGTTTATCACGTTTGAGATATTGGAAGAAGATCAACGTGTAAGTTTATATTTCTTTGTATGACAAACTTATGTAATAAGTAAATGTTCTAATTTGTTATGTGTTACAAAATCTAAATCCGTATTATTGGCTACTGAAATATTAGTTGGACCGATGGTCGTATATGCAGTGGAAGTATTAAGTAATTTAATACAACAAAAACCTTATTTTCCACTTCCAAAAGAAATTAAATGGACAGTCCATATCAAAGCCCTACAGTTTCATTCCCTGAGATGTAAAAGATTCAATCTCAAATCAAGCAGAATGCCTCAGCCATTAACAAGTAGACAATATCAAATTGTCAAATCGGATTCTTGTTCGATATACATCTAAAACATCAAAAAAATTCAAAGCATGGCATAGCATTAGCTTCTTGTTAGCGAATTACCATCCGAACATTAGAAAGCAGCAAAGCTTTCCTTTTACAATTGCTTTAAGAAAACAAAATGATGGATGCAAGGAACTGCAATTACCACCTACTTCTATTTTTCTACAGCTCCCTGCTTACTGCTATCTACTCTGTTTCGAATGTCTGAAATTTTTGATTGATCACCATTCACATCTCTATTTTTCTGTTGGGATGTTAGTGAATTACTAGTTTCCAATTGAGCAACTTCTCCGTTACCATTTGCATATGAAGAATTTTTGTGGGGCTCCTTTGATTCCAATGGTATGGACACTGCCTCAATCTTCTGCTCCGTCAGTTCATTCTCCATCTTAGGCTTTTCCTTGCCTTGAGTTTGCATCTTTGTTTTATTCATTTCTTCATGAATAATAGTTGTTTGATTTTGAGATACTGTGGAATTAGCTGGATCCAGCTTCATTATCAGGTTAACTGGAGATTCGACCAACTCTATAGATACAGTAGTGGAGTTCTTCTGAAAATAGATCTTATGATTCAAAAAATATGAGGTATTTGCTAGCAATTCGCCTACATCTGTTGACAATTGTGTCTCTTTGCTGCTTTGGTTGGTGACGATGCTTGAAATTCTCATATCAGGTTGTTGACCTTCATTTTTGGATTCAACTACAGTCATATCTTGGAGAGATATCTTGTCTAGGATTGAAGTTCAGATCTACTGGAAAATGTAGCATTATTTGCAGTCAAAGTTCCTTGGTGATTAATACTTGAATTGTTCCCTCTGGTATTATCTAGCAGCATGGAGGCAAATGAATTTTCTTCCTTTCTAACATCTGATTCATTTTTGTCAATGTTCTTTTTTGCTCCGTGTTCAGATTCAGAATCTAGCTTTTCTTTTAGCACATGCTGAGCCTCCTCTTTGTTCTCCTTACCATGGGGATCATTCTCACCAAGTTTGTCCACTGCTCCATTTTTAGATTCATTTCTTTGGTTTCCTTCAGGCACATCTCTAGTCTCTCCATCTTTCCTCCTCTTATCATCTGACTTATTTCTGTCAAGGTTCTTCATTGCTTCATTTTCAAATTCAGGTTCAAATTCATTTGCTTGGACCACATGAGCTACAGCACTAGAAGCATCATCGGCCTTAAAACTTCTTTCTCGTGCTGCCTGAGATGCTTCTTTATGGTCCACTTCTTGGATGGTATGGACTACTTCACTGGACACATCGTCTCCTTTGAAACTTATTTCACGAGCCTTATGAACTGCCTCATTGTGTTCATGGTCATCAATCCCATCCCATTCCTTTGATTGACCCTCCTTTTCTTCTTCAAGGCCGGCTTCTTCTTCATCCTCAAGTTCCACATCAGATGGTAGTGTTGTCGATCAACTTCCAGATCCTTTTTTCCTTCTTGAAAAACAATTAATATTTCAGTGCCGATAAAAACGCCACAATCCAAACAAATTATATCTAGTGGACAACAATGTCCATCCGATTTTTTTTTCAAATAAAGGGGAATAACATATACTAAAAATCTATATCTTTCAACTGAGGATAAAAACTGCTAAAACAATCAAGAAATCTGATCATAATCAACAAATTCAAATTCCCTTCGAATGAACGAAAGCACCAAATCCTCTCAAAATTGCAGGCAGAGAATAGCATGAAGAACCTTGAGCCATGGTATATTTACATCTCTATAAGCAAGATAGGAAAAAACAACGCGAGAAGGAAATCAAGGAAGTTGAAAAAGGGAAGAACAAGAAACCCTAATGAGAGTCCAAAGCCCCTTAAATCATACAATCCAGAGCTTTGCGCGACATAATCCAACCATATCAGAAAAACCCACCTTACATAACTGCTCGAGGAAAGGGAAAACGTACCTGGAGCAAAGATCCGAAGCCCCCTTGTTCCTCCGTTCCTTACTTCCGTTACCGTAGACGAAGGGAGACACCAGGGGAACAGCAACACCGAGGAGGACTCAGATCTCGACGAAGGGAAGGGATGGAGCTGGAGTTTCGTTTGCCGTAGACTTCGGGAGGGCTCGGCGTCGACCGACTGGAGTGCTGGCTGCCGTCGACTTCGGAGGGAGGGAGCGGCGGCGACTTTTCAGAGCACAAAATCGCAAGATCGCGGGACAAAAAATCGCGCGGTTTTGGAAGAAGGTTTTTGGGAGGGAGAGCGCACGTGTTTTACGCGTGATTATTTTATCGTTTTGTGAGTGGGACACCGGGACAGAGACGTTCCCGGGACAGACGATCCGAACTGGACTCTGAGGTGGGTGAACTATCATGACAATTGCACCCCTACCTGATTCCAATCAATAGCTTGTACATGCGTAGCTCATGGCCTCATGGACCATAAAGGAGCTTGAGAGCTATTCCTCACCTTCTCAGCTCCACACTTTCCTATTTTCATCTTACAATTTCAACAGTAAAATCTGCAGAGAAAAAGAGACCCAAAAAAAAAGTCTCAAATGCATGCAAATTTAACCGATCGAACCAGTGTGGTCCAAGTTCAGAAGAGTAACAATAAATGGACACGCTATAAAGTAAAAGTAAAAGGAACCTAAATCATGTGACTGAAAGGGTTCAGCAGCTTGTGTCAGCTAAACTTAGATCATGATCCAATTATCTGATTTCAATAGCATCAAGAGATAATTTGATTTTGATCCTCAAAATTTCATCCGGTCCTTGCCACTTACATTCATAAAGTAAAGATAATTTCCTTTGCACATGCCAAACTAAAAGAATTAACAGAGTGCAGTAAACTAGCAGCAATATATCCATCGTGATCTGATCTCACTTGTAAATTCGAGCCGTAAAAAAACTTCACGCTTGCTTTAATCTTTGCCTTTAACTCTAAGACAAGGTTTGTTCACTTAAATTGCACCCACCAATCTATCAGCCCACCCACTCTAGAATTTGGTTTATCGTACAAAAATCACAATTATTTGATTAGTTTTATGTACTTCAATTAAAGCCAAGATAGATTGTCAATTTTTTTTTGGTTATATCTAGTGTCGCCATCAACTACACTGTCCCGTCCAAATCTTAATCACTGCAGAAAAAAATGGGAAGGTAAAAATCACTGTGAATTAAAAGATAGAAAGTTTGCTAAATTTGACCGAGAAGACGAGAAAGAGTCAACAAAATAGAGAACAAAAAAATAGGAAGGGGCTGGAGTTGTTAAGATACAGCGAGGATTGAAGGTCAGCAAGTCAAACAATCCACGGGAATAGCCAGAGCATATTAATACACGAGGAAATTAAGCACTTGCAGTATAAGAGAAAAAGGTAGAAAAGTGGTTAGTGTCGAGGAGGAGGAGGAGGAGGAGGAGGAAAGGTGGGAGGACAAGGATGAAGGCTGCGAGGAATCCTCCCAGGCTTGAGCCAAGGAGAAGTGGCAATGCGCTCATCATTGCCACCATGCTTATTTCCCTCTGCATCCTCACCCTCGTCAAGGCTCGCTACTGCTCCGCTCCATATGGTTTGTGTTCCTGTTTGGTACTTCCTTTTATGGCTCAGATGAGTTAGGGATTTTTGTGTTCTTGAGAGAATGATATTGTTCCTCTTCTCGCAGGAAAGTCGCAGAGATTAGCAGAAGCAGAGGATTTAGAGGCGTCGAGAGTAATCATAGAGAAGAGTGGGGAAGCTGCTCTAATAGGTAATTTGAAAGAATTGGTAGAAAAAAGTGGATTTGTGTGTTTTTAAGAGAAGAGAAGAGTAGAGAATTCGTACTTTTGTGCAGAGGATGAAGATGAAGAATTACCTGCAGAAAAAGCTGTGTTGAGCTTGAACAAGCCAATCTGCTCCGAGACAAGCAAGAGATCTGATGTCTGCGCAGTAGAAGGGGATGTGAGATTGCAGAGCAGCTCGCAGACCATCTACCTGCCTCCTTCCTTGACGGATCGAGAATGGAAGACGAAGCCTTATTGCAGAAAGCACGACCCCCCGGCGATGAGGAAGGTCAAAGAGTGGACTTTGAAGCCGTTCCCCGAAGGCGGCCCGCCGCCTCAGTGCACCGTCAACCACGCCGCTCCGGCGCTGGTCTTCTCCATAGCCGGATTCACCGGCAACCTCTTCCACGACTTCACCGACGTGCTCGTCCCCCTCTTTATCTCCGCTTACCAATTCCGCGGCGAGGTCCAGTTCGTGATCCCGGAGCACAAGTCCTGGTGGGTGAGCAAGTTTGCCCTAATTTTTAAGCAGCTCTCCAACTACGAAATCATTGACGCCGATAACGACGAC
>JBAMIB010397161.1:0-10305 GCA_037177415.1 Kaempferia rotunda | reverse complement strand
GTTTTCACCAAACTGGTATATATACAGTATTTCTCCCCTTCAATCGCCATGCTGGCACATGAGGAAAACGTTCTATAGGTGAGAGGTTGGTGTAACGATTTTGCCAAGTGGTCAAATTTGATGTGTTTGGTATTTATTTATATGTTGATGTGTGTAGAGCACATGCCGCTTGTGTAAGGTAGACTCAAAAAGTTCGTACTAAGGGCCTAATGCAAGATGAACTTGACAACTTAGTTGGTTAGGCTGACCAGGTCAGACGGTTTAGTCAATCTAGTTGATCCTTAGACAGTTTAGTCAATCAGGTCAGGCAGTTAGTCCTTTATGTGGCCGAGGTATTGCTTCTTGGTTCTCAATGGGATTCTCCATAGGTTCTCAATGGGATTCTCCATAATAGAATCTGGTAGGGACGATCTATAAACTGATACAAGGATCCATAGGAATAGATAGACCACTAAAGTTCGCACATTAGGAACTAAAAAGTCAGTATGAAAAAATCCTAGAGATAATTAGCTTCATGCAGAAGGGCCTAATCATCTCAAATGGCAAGCTATAATTCTATGACATAATTAGCGTAAGCAGATGCATTACTAGGGTTCGAAAGGCCAAATAATAAGATTTTAAAATTCCAAAACATTTATACTAAAGTGTGACAGAATTAAATACTATGCATTTGAAGACAATTTCAGGTTCCTGCAGACACTATATACTACATTTTGGCAAACTAAAATTAAAAAACAAATACTTCTCAAAACTTAAAATATATATAACTCCATCTTAAAGTTCCAAACAGAAACACTAGGACTTGGAAGGCCTAAATACTTAAATTTGGAAGATCAAGCATCAAATTTCAAGTCTCAAATACCTGCTTCAGGATCAATGCTACCTCTACTTCATTCAAGATGTGAGTTTACCTGTTATAAGGGATGTAGCCACCAACTTCTTACGTATGCAGAGGAGCTCCATAGATTCAAATAGGGATCCCCAAAATTGTAACTGCAGCTTCATCTGAGTTCCCCAAGCGCCTCAGTCACTAGCATTTCCATCTCCAGCTTCTTTGACATTGATTGCAAACTTGTACTCCTGATCACAGCCCAGATAGGAATCAGACATGAAGTAGATGGTAAAGTTCTTCTCCCCAACCTCCAAAGGAGCAGTGAAGACGAGCTTGACTTTTATCTTCCTCTGCAATGCTACTCTTTTGATGGCCAACAACTGATTGGTTGAGGTATCACCGACTACGAGCCACCATCCTTCTTCTTTTGGCTTGGGATACCTTGGAGCATCAACAGGTCCAATATCAGCTCGTCCTTCGTGGTCACGTTCCAGCATAACCTGCATTGTCACATTTTCCCCAGGCCTAATATCTTCACCGTCGAGTACTTCATATGCCATGTCAATATTAGGATAACGGTTGCAGAATCGAGCAATATCAAGCAACTGGGAATCTGACATTTGCAGCAACTCGTGCCTTTGATCATCTTCCATTTCTAACAGATCAACAACAGAATCAATACTCCTCCCTGGGTTTTCTTGGCATCTCTTAACCAACTCCTTAGTGAAATGAGGAATTTGTAAAAGTGGGGAATCCCGATCCCACATGCCCTGGGTGACCATTTGACTCAAATCCATTGCAGAAAGGGCAAGGCTAAACCAACCATTGCTTGATATAACATCAACCATAGCTTGAAGCAATCTATGAGCAGAAAGGAGAACTTCTTGCTGGTCTGCTGCAAGGTTCCCTACCACTGTGTGTCGTGAGAAGTGAGCTTGCAGTAGAGCATTTGCTTTAACATGAGGATCAGTGCATTTAGGGTTCTCAAAGGAAAACCTCTGATGGTTGATCAACTTTCTAATCAGTTCTTCCTCACCAGGTCTAATGGGAAGCTGTGCATACTCTGTAGCTGATGCCAAAATATCCAGGAGACCTTTCATCTTAGTTTTAGAAGTTATGGAGGAACTAAATCGTTCAATAGTCGTGTAACTGATATAATAATATGAAGCAATTAAGCCAAGATTCAGGGGTTTAAGGTACATATCCTCCTCGATGGCAACACATCTGCTTGCTTCTAAGTCACTCAGAACATTCTCTACGAGTTCAGAAAGGTGATCAGAGAGATGCCTATGACTGACACCCTGCAGATTATAGTAGTTTGGATTCTTAGTGAGCCTCCTGTACATGAAGGTCCAGGTAAGATAATCAACAGCATCTTGCTTATTCTCTATAACCCCAACTACTACTTCAGCATTCATATGATCATGCAAGAAATGATGCAAATGGCTCTCTACTGGGATGGCCTCAAAAAGGAACTTTTTATAATACTCTTTCCTAGGAGCATGGCATAAGATGACACATATACCAGAATTATCTTTCATAGGTCTGCTGGCATGACCCATCATCTGCAGCAGATCAGTGATCGGATAGTCAGTATGAGCATTCTCTCGTCCATCGTAAAATTGAGTACCCATCACTACCACCAAGTGGGCTGGCAATGACTGACCCCAGCACATTGAACTGGTGGCAACACACACTTGAATTCTTCCGCCAAGAAACAATTGCTTTACAACTTCTTGATCAAAGTCACTAAGGCCTTCATGCAAGTAACCCACGCCGAGAGGGAGAGTCCTTTTTAGGGTATCTTCCTTGATCCCTGATATGAAAGTTTCCATCTCTTCCTCTGAACCAAGAAGAAAGGCAGGCTTTTCTCCACTGTCAGCGCTTGAGTAAGTACACAGGTCCAATGCAGTCAGCCTTGTATGCTTCCTTGTGGGTACAAATATCAGGGCTGGTTTTCCATTCTTCGAGTGTTGAACAATAGCAGTGTATGTAGGTTTGGTCATTGCCTGCATTCTTGCCTCAAAGTTCGATATGTCCACACCTTGAATATGTATCTCTAAAGGAACAGGACGAACACCAGGTGGAAAATTGAACAAGCCATGAGAAGTAGCACCTATCCATTCACCAACATCTTTAGCATTCGCAAGGGATGCTGAAAGTGCTACAATTCGAATGTTGCTACCAATGTGACTAGCAATACGTCTCATCCTAGAGATGATAATTTCCAAGATGGGTCCCATTTCTCCACCAATTAAATGAAGCTCATCTACAATGAAGAGGCTAACCTGCTGTACTTGCTTACGTTGCTTCCATCTGCGAGAGAGCGCATCCCATTTCTCTGGAGTACTGATTATGATCTGTCCTTTATCAAGCAGCTTCAAGTCAGTAGCAGTCTCTCCAGTCAACTCCACTACACGAATTCCTAGATGCTTTCCAAATTTCTCTTCCCAATCGCGATACCTTTCTTTCGCAACAGCCTCAATAGGAGCAATATACACAGCTCTCATAATGCTATCAGGACCTTTCTGATGATTGCGGAGCAATGCAAACTCACCACATATAGTTTTCCCACTGCCTGTAGGGGCAGCAACCAAAACATTGTCATCAGTATTGTACAAAACAGTAAACACCTGTGTTTGGATGGGATTGAAATGTTTGAATGCATCATAAAGAGCTTCATATGCAGGATTCCTTAAAGCAGTAACTGGTAGAGGTTGCAAATCCAATAACTCAGTTGCTGGGGGGTACTTCTCTGGTAGAATCAGGTGTCTAAAACAGACAGGCAAAACTGTTTGAGAACCAAGCCACTTATCTGATACTACACGAATGAAATATTGAGGGGGCAACGGCTCATAAATGGGAACAGTGAAGTTCAGGATATGATCTTCATCTATGTATTGCTTCTTAAGCATGAAATATTCATGATGAAGGATATACTCACCATCATTATCCTCGACAATAACCCAAAACGGTTCCACATACCCATGAACAGCATCATCCCACTGAAAATCAGGTGTCACAGTCAATTCAAAACTCAGGACAGTACGTGTGATCGGTTGAACATGTGCCAAAAGATTCAATTTTGGCAATTGGTGTATGCATCTGTGAAGCTGCCGGCCCATTTTAGGGAAACGAATCAACTCCCCAATCTCCTGGGATGAGAGGTCATAATACCTTTCCCAGGACAAATCCTTCTTTTCTAATTTCATCAGAATTTCATTGGGTATACCAGTGAACTGCCTTAGAGGAGTTTGAACACTCCACATACGCTTGTCGACCATCTTGCAAAGATTAAGAGCTTTTTCAGTTAAATAAGCCCAGCCCCTTTTTAAGACGATCTCAAACAGTGATCTAATGAGTCGACCTGCACTCTGTCAAAACAAATAAAGTAATTCATGAAAAGAAATGAGATCATGCTACAAACTTACAAGATAAAAATTATGATTATTATGTATGTATATACAAATACCTGTTGAATATAAACCATATCAGATGTCAAGGAAAGTCCCTCAAGTTTCAATTGTGATATATATGCTTGCAGGAGAACATTGATTTTCGCACTAGGTTCCTCCAAGCTTTCCTTCACAGGAACAGGCACACGGTCCAGCAGTTTTGCCAATTCCATTTTCTCATCTTGGCGAACAGTTACATATTTGAATTCTTCGCTAAGAGAGAATAATCGGAAAAGCTCTATATCACCCATTGTTGGCTTTAAGTACTCATTATATGTGGAGATCGTCCCGTGAGTGATATAATAATAACTTGCAATTCTTCCCAGATCAGTGACCTGGAAATACCCACTCTTCCTGTCATATTTGACTAAATTGTTTTTGTCCAATATGTTTGCAGCAGTGTGAATCTGCAGTAAATAAAACAACAACACAGAAATAAGAACATACAGGATGAAATATGAAAGAAAGATTAGGCAGTCAATAATGAAAGCAAAAGATGTTAGCCCAGCAGAAATGAGAAATTAAAGTAGGGATACACAAAATTCATTGGAGTAAACCTCCAAGAATTGGTATTTCATAGATGACAGATACAAGAAACAAAACTAGGAAATATTGACGACGAGAAAATAATAAAGAAAGCAAATAAGCTAATATAAAAGTAAGAATTCCATCAATTCTTCCATAATAACGTGAAGTTAAAGAAATGACATCTTTGAGCAAAGGAAGTTGTCAAAGAAGAATATAACGAGGTGTTTGTCTTAGCTTCCTTTAGATGGGAAAACAAATTGTAGAATCCATTATGGATGTCTACAATGTTAATGGTCTAGCAATTCATCTGAAGCACTATTGGAGAAAAACAAAGGAACTTAATGAGCAGCACAAACAGAGAAACCAATTTGCCTTCTAAGGTGGTGAAGTGATTGACTAAGCCACTAGTGCAGAAAAGAAAATAAATTGAAGAATTATTTGAATTTTCAATTACATTTTAAATTTGTTTTTTTAATTATTTAATAAATTATCGAGTTATTTAGTGATTTAGGGTTGTAATTATCCTATTTTGGCAATTAATTAGCCGATGACTGTATTCCCACTTACAGTCTAACATATTTCCCTATTTGGGTTATTCATTTCCTATTTGTCAATAGGGTTGGGTTTATAAAAGAAATCTAAAATCCAGTAAAGAACATCTTGCAATTAACAATAATTTCCACTTTTTTCTCTATATGTGAGATTTCCTCTTCGTGAGGTTAGTTTATTCATTTGTTTGTTGTGCTACATTACCCACACATTTTAGAGATATAAATATTGTTGGAGTGGTGAAAGATTGCAAATCAACCAAGTGTTGTGGTGCTTAGTATTAAATATCATTCATATTGTGAATCACCCCTAACCACACATGGCATATTAAATGCATATAATCTATCCTTACTTCGATTACAGTGTCAAAGACAAATATTAGGCACTACTGACTTGTGCCACATATTCTTTTATCACACTTAAATAAAAGTCGTCATGTTGATTCCAACAGTAGATGTTGATAATGAAACAAACCTTAAGGTCTAATATTTGAGCATTTATACATATATAAATTTCCTGACATTCATTTGGCCTTAAGTAGAATAACAAGGCAGCAAAAAATTGGCAATTAGCAAACAAATGTTAAATATAAAGAAGGTAAAATCCATAGATACTAAAGCATTTATCATTTGAGCTTACCAGATCAGCTCTTCTTTCCTCTAATGTTTTGTCTTTATCGAGGATATCAGCTGGCAAACCATACAAAGTTGGGTTTCTAAGCATCCGAATGTAAAGGTAAGTATACCCTATCCAGGTACATGCCTCTCTGGCATTTTGAACTGTTCCCAAAACTATCTCTGCATTTAACTGATCAGCCAATTTGGATACAAACTGGCTCTCAATGGGCAATTGTTGGTTCATAAGGGAGAGATAATACTGTAGTTCACTGTGACCAGTTAAGATAATACCTTCTCCATAAGAGTCATACTGAGGCCTTCCTGCACGACCAAGCATCTGCATGACATCCAATGGACTTAGTTCAGTCCAAGCTCCTTTTTCAGGGTTATATATCTGTGTGCCTTTTATGATGACTGTGTGCGCTGGCAGATTGACACCCCAA
This sequence comes from Kaempferia rotunda, assembly GCA_037177415.1. Taxonomy (NCBI): domain Eukaryota; kingdom Viridiplantae; phylum Streptophyta; class Magnoliopsida; order Zingiberales; family Zingiberaceae; genus Kaempferia; species Kaempferia rotunda. The sequence goes on along the minus strand of JBAMIB010397161.1, from coordinate 3,881 downwards.
GCAAGAGTAGCAGTAGAAACCAACACTTGTACATGGCCATCAGCAAAGAGCTCCTCAACAAGATCTCGATCAACTCTTGCCATACCTGCATGATGAATAGCAAATCCGTATGGCAGGAGATCTTTAAGATCAATGCTCTTGACAAATTCAGTTTGGCTGTTAAGAATTTCACGGCTTGCACTGTCATCCTTTAAGAAGCGGCTTACTGTGTCATTAGCCAAGGCAGTATCACGTATCGCACGAGCAGTTTTGGCTGTTTCCTTCCTTGAATGAACAAAGATAAGCACTTGATGCTTTCCTGCTGCAGCCATAACCTTTTCATAGCATATTTCATTCATCAATTGAAAACGTTGCAACGGTTTCTTGATCGTGATGCCAATATATTGTTGTGCGAGAGGACAGGGCCTGTAACTATTGTCAAAATGAAAAAGTCCTTTTGATGGATGAACACGTAAAAACAATGCCACATCTTCGTAATTTGGAAGAGTAGCTGATAAACCAACCAATCTAATTAATTCCTTTGTCGTTTCAATCTGTCTTACTGTCCTTGCAACAATACTTTCTAGAACAGGGCCTCGATTATCATGCAGAAGATGAATCTCATCGATTATGAGTAGCTTTACAAGTTGTGTATAGGTTCTATCTCCAGATTTTCTTGTGACAATATCCCACTTTTCTGGTGTGGTAACAATAATCTGAGTTTCTTCGATCTGTTGGCGTGTGAGGTTTTGATCTCCACTAAGTTCCTTCACAACAATATTAAAAGATTTTAAACGATGTGACAAGTTACCGACAACTTCCGCAACCAAAGCTTTCATTGGGGCAACATAAACAATCTTGAACTTGCTAGTGTCTAATGTCCCATCCTTCATATTTAAGCCGAGTTGCTGTAAAATGGTGAGCATAGCAACATTTGTTTTCCCAGCTCCAGTAGGTGCACACAGAAGTATATTTTCAGGTGTAAAAAGAGCAGTTTCGTACACCTTACTTTGGACTCTATTCAACTGTTTCATCCCTTCAAATGCAGGCTGTACCCAACCAGGCAAGTCTGTTATCTTTACAAGTTCCTCTCCAGGAGCAAATGACTTTTGTTTTAGCGCAGGCACATGAACTTCCTCATAGCCCTTATGGGGAGTTCTATATGAACCAGGAGGAAGTTCACACTTCCTGTTTGCCATCAAAAGACCACCCTGATTGAATGCAATGTTATCAAGGTCAAGCAACTGCCTTTGCCCCTTCAACCACCCACTGTCCGTGGAATGCACTGTATCAACAGCCCTCCTATCTCGATCATTCTCTCCGCCACCATGTTCATCTTTCAATCGTCTAGCTTCCTCTCTTATACTCTTCTCCAGGTTCTTTTGACGCTCCTTTGCGGATGCTCTAGTTGCATGCAGCTGCTCCAAGATTGTGGCTAGGCTGGGGCCTGTATTTGCCATTTCTTCCTCAATCTTCTTTCGTTGGTCTTGATCCTCAGCCCTAGCCAACCGAGTACACCAGACTATCTTGAGCCGATTCCGAAGCAACAACTTAATAAGCTGAAACTTGTCATAGTCCAGCAGCATTACAAGCCGGTTCTCGACATCCCTATCATCACCTTCAGCAAGTATTTTCAGCACTTCTTCAGCAAACTTCTGGCTTTGTTGTGGATCTATATCTTCATAAGCCTGAGATATCTTCCTCTGAAGCCAGTAAGCATCAATGTCTTGGACATTAATAGTTAAACCCTCATTAGTTTCTTCAATGTCCTCATCATCAATTCCACCCATCTGCATAGCACCAGCATTTTGTTCCTGGACATCATCATCATCTTCCGATTCCTCTTGTACCTGTTCATATGGCAGATATTGAGAAGTCAAGTTTTATCTAGAAAAAAAAAACTACAGAATCCTAACGTCAAAAGAAGTTAATGCATTTGAGTACCTGATCAAAATCACTTTCCTCTTCCTCCTCATCCTCTTCGAATTCAACAGCCACACCAGTATCATCAAGTGCCTCATCTTTACCATCTGCGGTGGCTAAATCAGCCAAGCTGCCATCCTGGTAATCCGTAATCAATCTACCAATGGAGACAAGTTGATCAAACACCTGGTTGGATATTTGGTTCAGGAGCTTCTCGATCTCCTTCTTCTTGTCTGGATTTTTTATCTTTTCGTTCTTCAAAACAGCCAAGACTTCATCTGCCGCCCCACTGAGAATATCCTGAGGCTGCCCGCCAAACTGCAGTTGGATCACACTGAGCAGCGCCTCATAAGCTGCACGAGTCTCCTTGGTTTTCGGTTGGTAAACAGCATCGTCCGTGAGGGAAAGCACGCTCTCCTCCTGTAGCCGACGGCGCTTACTGTCCTTCTTTTGCTCCGGCTCGAGTGCCGGCTCCCGCTCCTTCTTTTTCTTCGATTTCTTGAGCTTCTGTTCGAGCTCAGGAGGCTTGCCACGGGAAGCACGATCCCCGAAACTCTTGGGATCAATCTTCCCCCACAGGGACTCGGGTTCCCCGGTGGGTTCATGGGTGTCTCGAGGTCGTGAGTCGGTGGTCAGGACGAGGCTCGAATTGGCACGGTACTCGTACTGCTTGAACCGGGCATGAGCCTCAGCGCCACCACCGAGATGGGCCATGCCTGGAGCACTTCAACAAGATCGATCCAAGACAAAAGTTAGGCTGCCGGACAACAAGAACACGACCAAACTACCAAGAAGATAACAGGGAGGAGAAGAGAGAAGAGAGAAGAGAGGTACCGTTGCCGCCGGCAGACGCCTAGGGCTTGGAATGCCTTCGCGGTCGCACCTGTGTCGCCTCCTTCGAACCGGAACCCTAAACCCGTGCCCTATCTCGAATACTATACAAGAGAATCGACCGACTCTTACAGATAATAGTAGTATAAATTAATAAATATTTTTTAAACAAATAATAATAATAATAATTTGATAATATTTGAAAAGAGAATTAATAATAAATTTTATGATGTTTTGTAAAGGATATTATGTTAAATAGTTATTTGAATATGTGTGTTTGCCCATTGTATCATTAACAAAGCACCGATTATCATTCAATTATCCACTGTAGCATATTGCTTGACATTTTTCTCTTGCCCCCGGAGTTATAGTGCAGCGGTAAAAGTATTCAATTGTCTCCCAAGTATCCACGGTTTGATTCCTAGCTATGACGTATTTATAGAGATTTTTTCTCTAAATAGGATTCGCAACTATAGGATTCACAATTAAGGGATATTAAAATTCTAGATCACCACCTCTAAAGATAACTGAATTATTTTTTTTTTCTCCAAAAAATTTATATTGGGTTGCTGTTCCAATCGTGGAAAGAGTTTATAAATGTGAGCTAACATTTTTAAATTGATCATAATCATTTACACATGGAGATATGTTAATTTCTATCTACATAAATGTGGTGATTTAGAAGAGTTTAAAATTAGATATTATAGTTGACTCAATAATAAAAAATCAAATGTATTATCGTAGCGAAGGCATTTAATCACCAAGTTTATTGGTGAACTTAGGATGTGTTTAATTAAGGGTAATAAGTAATTATCTTGATTATCCATCTAAGATTATCAATAAAAATTTTATTTGGTTTAGGAAATCTATGATTTTCGAGTCATGATATATGTTTGACACATCAGTAATTTAAGCATACAATTAGAAATCAAAAAACCTCAGATAAGTGAGGGTTTTCTTGATTACAGGGTTAAGAAATTTTTTTTGACTAAATTACCCTCTAATATTTACTCATTGAGATAAAAATAACCTCATAGATAAATCAAATATCAATTTGCCACTTAAGAATTTGTATAATTAATATAATATATTATATTAATATTAATAATATATCATATTAATATATTATTATTATTATTATATTAATT
>JBAMIB010397151.1:0-10305 GCA_037177415.1 Kaempferia rotunda | reverse complement strand
GTCTACATAACTCTCTCCGAGATCCGGCGACCATTGGACGAGCGGGATACGCGAAGGGCACGCATCGAGGGTAAGACATCTCTTCAAGTAGATCTAAGAGTAGATCTAGGATTAAAAAACTACAAGAAACATTTTTTATAAGTTTCGCACGGATCTAACGAGGGTTTCTGGCATTTCCGCAACGCAAAAGCGATTTTTATGGCCCGAAAAACCCAACAGATTAGTGGATGAGATGATCAAATCAGTAATGGGTTAATTGATTCATGTATAAAGCTAATCTAATTAGGTTGTGGAACTTTAGGGTTAATAGGGTTAATCCTAATTTGATCAATGGATTAGGTTAATTGAAGTTAACCAATGGTTAATCAATGATCGTACGATTAGTGTTTTTCCTAGTTGGATTTGAGATTTGATTTAGCTAATTATTGATTATGCAATTAGCTAAATTGTATATTTAGATATAAGACTCGGATTTGAGATGATTTTCTCAACGTGGGAGTTAATTGATACAAACTAAGATAAAAACGGGTACTTCTTTATTGACCTTTGTAGATAATTGATCTTAGTGTATGGTTTTATTTAATGAGTAGGATTACGTACGTTACCTTAAATCTGAATCATAGTCTTCTTCAATGGGTATGAGTGTGAAAGATTCTCTTAAAAATCTGTTTGACATGTTAGTGCTCATGATAACTAATAAAATTACAAAGAAAAATAAAAATAAAAATGTAAAACTAGCAATAGAAGAAAATGCATAATGAAAATAAGAAAGAAAATGTAAAATATTTTTAGATTATATATATGGAAAAATAAATACTATTCACATGTCTGGAGTAACTCATATATTAATCAACTAATGTTAATGCAAACAATTCTCAGCAACTATGCTAAAAACCGGTTGACTCCTCGCAAGTGTACAAGAATGACATAAGTAATATAAAAGATTATCATATCCACAGGGACTGTGATTAAGTACTAGTTTACTTTCATTATGAATTATTTAGACAATCAAGGATTGATTGTGTTGAAAGGAGAAATAGTGCAAAAGAGAAAAGAGAAAGGAAGAAGAAAGGAAGTGATCTTTGGAAAGGATAATGATTCTAGGGTTTCAGTTTCCTTGTGATAGTTATTGATGTGCTATGGATTACTCGCCTCATATTCTCTACACCTATGGTTTGAAGATGTCTAAATAAGTATCGTATTTACCTGGCCAGGGTATAACGGAGTATATTCCCTAGCCAATATCCTAATATCACTAAGTAGAAAAGGGTAACTTAGAGAGTCTGGATTGACAGTGGACTACCTCTTGTTACAAGGCATCCCTTGGGTGTACATCATCTAGGTTACACATAAAACACTTACTAATATAGAATTATAGAAAATCCATTAAGTGGTGAGTTAAACTCATCCATACATAAAATTGCTCTCCCTTAAGAAGGTGTACCCTATATGAGAGGAGAGATACTCTTTCTCACAAAGACCTTGCCACTTTAATCTAGGGCACTCCTATCTATGGGATGAATATTTTATACACCTATTCAATCAAATGAAACATACAAGCACACAATCTTCACTCAAATATTTCATCAAATAGGAACAAGGCAAAAGCATGTCATTGAACAAGGAAAGTAATAAATCCATAGAGTTTACATTAACAATACATCACAAATACTCCCAAAATCCTATGAATCAAAGATCTACTCAAATACAAGGAGATTACAACCAAAGAGACGATATATTAAGAACTCCACAATGAATACAAGAAGATAAGGAGAAAGATATGTTTATTTATTTAAAGTCATCCTTCTTGGTTGTTCTCCTCACTCCAGAGGTGGACAAATAGTTGGAGTAGCCTCAGGAAGAAGATCTAGGGTTCCCCCAAATGGGAGAACCCTTCTTCAAGCCAAGGGACAGAGCCCCAGGCCAAATATGAGAGAAAAGGGGTGAAAACCCCCTTTTATAGAGCTGCTACTCTGCTCCACATGGGCTGCCACACGATCGTATAGATCTACATGACCATGTGGGGGTAGCCATGGCTAAAAGCTACACGGTCGTGCAGGGCTAGCTCCTAGAAATAAGTGCATGACCGTGTACATTTACACGACTAGAAGAGGGATCGTGGGTTGGTTCTGCACACGGTCGTGCAATATTGCATGACCTAGCAAGGTTGGATGTTGGACAGGGGTGCACGGTTGTGCAAGGATACATGGTCGCACTGGGCTTCTTGCTAGAGTGTTGCACCTTTACATGACCATGTAGGGTGTCACGCGACCATGCAGTAGGGCTCATGGCCGTGTGAGCCCTGTTCCGGCCTTGTGTGTTAGATTTCTTCTCCTTTTACCCTATTTTTTCTCAAAAATACATCCTAACATAAAAACAAGCAAAGAATAGATCTCTGTATAAAATAACTAGAAGTATATCATGATAATAAGATAAGGTATAATAAACGTAGATTATACTCATGAATAGTAAAGAGATATGCGTCAAAGCATGCATAAAAACATACAAGAGCATCCAATCACATTGGGATGAGAGGTCATAACCATGCATTATGTCATATAAAATTCACAATATCTCTATGACATAAAATATACTATGATTTCAATAATGAATAATGAGTTGCATACTCTTTGAACGAGTTGTTGTAAAACCTGAAATCACACACATACCCGAGGCCAACAAAATAGTTCACAATAGTTTGTGTGTTTCACACAATTTGTTCTCAACAGATGCCAACTCGAGACCATCAAGTCATGTATGTGTCTTGTCAAACGAAATCAGAATAAAACACGCATTCACAATAAGTATGAAGGTGATATATCCTTTAGTTTGTTTGACACAAACTGTCTCATTCTCAATAAAAATAAAGACTCATAATCATAGTAAACATCTCATGCAATTTTCATATCACATATGAAATTCAAACTATAACTTAGTATATGCCTTCGCAAGTGGCTCTGATACCACTGTAAGGATCTAGAGTGATAAACACGCATAAAGCATGGCGAAAAAACTAACTAGATCCTTTGCAGAAGATCCATGTGAAGGACAAACCATATACTAAGTATTGTTAAAAGGGAATCTATCTTTGTTGCGTGTCCTTCACAATCCTGAGAGCAACCTTCTTTTTTCTTTGCGGATCTTAGCGCGATCAAGTATTTGCGCCTCTATAGTATCCACACGAATACACTTCATCCGTCTCACGAACTCATGATTTGGAGAAGAACAACTAAGAAGTGTTAGCCCCTATTGTGTTGTTCGGCCAAAAGAGGAGAAGAAAAGAAGAAGATGCCAAGAGTGAATTCCAAAAGTCTCTCCATGAAAATGAGTCAAAAATCTTTTTATATTCATCTAATGAATACAAAGGAATTTTGTATCTTGGTCTTCTTCTCTTAATGATGAATTAATCTCCATTAATCATCATTAATCTCTTTAACATATTGGATTAACCATTAATCCAATATGCAATTAACCCAATAAGTCAATGATTCTAATTCGAATATATTTGTGTCTAACTCAATGAGCCAAATTTGGATTATACCCAATCCAATGGTTAGATTCATTTGGGTCTAACCCAATGAATATAATTCATATTAGATTCAATCCAATAGTTCAATCTATATCCATGAACCCAATAAGCTTAATCATCTCATAATTGGCTCTTAGAGCTAATACTAACATAAATACCTACTAATTGTGAATTCAATCATAATTTCTCTCATGTTTTGCTTTATATTGTAGATTTCATTAATTGAGTTTAAGATCAAATCACATATATATATAATGCACACTCAAAGAGTAAGTTTTATTTATCAAATAAATAATATAATCTTTAAAATGATTGCCTTTAGGACACTCTCAAATATAACCTGATTAAGTCCAAGTGGAGTCAGCTGGGAGTAGAAAGCTTGGCAAACTAGTTCAAGTGGAGTAAGCTAGGGCCTGAAGCTTGGCAAGACAAGTCCAAGTGAAGTATGTTGGGAGTTGAAACATGGTGGACAAGACCATGTAGAGTAATCTTAGAGCTGAAATTTGGCAGACAAGTCCAAGTGGAATCAGATGAGAGATGTATCTTGATAACTCAGTCTAGATGGGTTAGCTGGAAACTAAGCATCTAGACCTAAAGTAATTGTGAGTAACTTTACATTTTACATCCTACTCATTACATGTAACAACTATAGGGAAGCACTTTTCAACCATTCCAAGCAACTGGATGGAGTCCAAGGCGACTGGCTTGCAATAACTCTCAAGTCTAAACGAGTAAAGTCGGAGGATCCAGGTAACCATATCTGGGTCAGGGCGATCGGAGCATAAGAGTGACCAAAGTAGCTTCAAGGCCACCGGGAGATGAGATTATCAGTAATCCGTGTTGAGATTGATCCTGCACTTGATATCTTGGAAATATTTTTTTAAAAAACAAACCAAAAACTTAACTTTTAACATATTCTCTCCCCTTTAACATACACCAAAAACCAACAGACCAAAATAACATCAAACATATTGGTAATGTTTCTCAAAAATAATCCTAAAATATATTATTTATAATATGCGGAAACAATTTTGAAAGACCATGTGAAAAGCACACTTTTACAACAACAAAAAATTAAGTGTTTACACACTCATGAGACTTTTCAAAATATTTTTTTTGAGACATCTTTCGAATTCATCAAAAAATGTTAATGTTAATTTATCAAAAATAGGTTTTCAAAAACATTCACAAGGAAAGAATTTATGAATTTCCAAAACTATTTTAAAATTGGGAAAATAGAGTTTCAAGGGAATTTTCAAAACTATTTTTAAATTGGAAATGATTTTCAAAGTAATTTTCAAGAAAAATTGAAATTGGGAAATAGAGTTTCAGAATGATTTAAAAAAATATTTTGAAACAATATTTTTCAAGTTCTGATAAATATATTCATGTAAAAAATTTAAAAGTATTTTTATGTCAAAGATATTTTTTGAAAAAAGTATTTTTAAAACACAAGAAAATTTTTCAAAAACAAAATAATTTTTAAGTCATCAGATAACTTTCAAAAAATATTTTTAGTTCTTAGAAGACATATTCTAATTTGCTTGAAAGATTGAAAAAGATTTTGTATTTAAAAACACATTCAACAGACATATCAAAATTTAAGCAATATCTAAAAACATCTTGCAATAATTGAACCTTTGCAATTAAGACATTAAGTAAGTTAATGGGTCTTAGAGTCCTGCATCCCATTTTGATTTAAGTTTTGCTAAGAAAGGATTAAATGATTACTTGGCTTGCTCACTTTTGAATAAGTAAATAAAGAAATAAGTAACTAATATATGAATTTAGATTTAAAGTTTTATTATTTAATTTAGAATTAAATTTGAATTATTAATTAAGTTTAAATTAATTAAATTAGAGTTTTTAATAAGTTTAATTTAAATTAATATTATTTTTAAATTAAGTCTAAATTAATTAAATTAGTGTTTTTAATTAAGTTTGAATTAATATAATTTTTAATTTAGTTTGAATTAATAGATTTTTTATTTAGCTTTAATTTAATAGATTTTTAAATCTAGTTTGAATTAATAGATTTTTTAAATTAAGTTTAGGATTGATTAAATTAGCATTTTTAATTTTGGATTAATTAGATTGTGTTTTTTAATTTAATTTTGGGTTGATTAAATTAGGTTTTTAAATTAATTTGCAATTAATTAATTAGGATTTTTAATTTAATTTCAGATTAATTAAATTAGGTTTTTTAATTTTATATTAGATTAATTAAATTTTTAATTAAGTTTAGTTAATGGAATTTTTAATCAAGTTTGAGTTAATTAAGTTTGTAATTAAGGTTGAATTAATCAAATCTTTAATTAAGTTTGAATTAGTTGAATTTTTAAGAATTTTGAGTTAATTAATCAAATTTTATTTTTTGATTTTAACTTAATAGGGTATCCATTCTAAATTATCACTCAATTTAATCTTATGGGTTGTGTGGACTAGTTTATCAATTTTATCTTTTATTAATTTAGATTGAGTTTAACTGTCGATTAACTAAGTGTAAATTTTAGGTTTCAATTTCTAGATCGTGGCAATCCATAATGGTCTTCTGGGTATCCGAGTAATGACCACTTCTTTAGACAAAGCTGATATGAGCAATTGAACACTTAACTAATCTATTGAAAAATCCTAGTCTAACTAATCTAAGCTTTACCCTAAGTGACTATCTAAACTAAGATTTTTTCTTAATATACTATCATCTTTCCCCACCCTAATACTATGTTGAGGAACTGTCAATCAACTCTCCAACGCTCTACTTCTCAAAGCACGTCTTCCTCTTCCCAAGCATTCAACTTCTCGGATGCCCCTTCGACTTCCGGCACACCCACTCAGCCTCCAATCACCCTTATTAGCTTAAGTGATCCGCCTCTTAGGCACCCTCTCAAGCTCCAAGCACACAGCCTCCCACTCCTCTCACATTTTAGTACTTGGCCTCCCAAGCACCCTTCTCAGCGTCACGGACTCAGAAGCCCCACTCGAAGCCATGATTGAGATCCACACATAATTCACTCAGAAGACCCACTCGAAGCTATGATTGAGCTCCACACATAACTCGCTCATCCAAATAGTGTGGATTATATCCACTCATGCAAAAAATATCCCTAAAAAGACTATAAATCCTAGCCCACTACAAAGTATGACTTTAACAAAGGTAAACTACCTCAAAACTATGATACATTGAAAGGATGTTCACTTGTCACATAAGTATTCATGATTCAATTCCTACTACAAGTATGACCTTAACAAAGGTAAACTACCTCGAAACTATGATACATTGAAAGGATGTTCAATTGTCACATAAGTATTCATGATTCAATTCATAATTACGATGCATTTATAGATTATTTTTTCTCCAAATAGAACGCACAACTAAAAGATATTGAGCTTTTGAATTATCGACCATGAGTGTTTCTTGATGTACCTTGACAGTTAATGGAAAACTTTCGTAAGACTGGATTGATCATCCTAGATTCAGTAAAAAACTTCCATGAAACTGACTGATCATTTGAGATTCAATATTATTTGATGATTAATTATTTTTTTTTTAAACAAAGGTAAGCTATAACAAGGCATGACCCTCGTAATGCATGATTCCAATTGCCCTCCGAATATTAGAACTTCACTTTGTCTAACTGCCTCTTTTTGTTTACATCTTGCATTCGCTTTTCTCATGCTCCCCCATCGGAGCCTGAGGGCCGTGCCAACGCCTCCTGACGCATCTTAACCCGCACAAGTCCGTTCACATCATCAAAGAAAACTTCGTCACCAGCATCCACTGAGGAAGCGGATTCCAGATGCGTCATCCAACAAGACTTCTCATAATATTTAATTTAGCTTCCTTCCCGACATCTGCACCAATTTTTACTTAATTATATACAATGCAACCTTGCAAACAAACAAAAAAAATATTCCTCAAATCGTGAATCAAACTACAAGAAACTAAACCATCCTATGTCCACAAATGAGTGGATCCATAGAAAGCAACACACAAGAAGAATAGCTGAACTCAATGTAATAATCAATATTTAATGGTTACCAAAACATAACATCAGTTCCTAAAACAAACTAATTCACAGTTCCGGTATGTACACTAGAAGATGAACTTGATTCCCCAGTGTTATCTCGTGCATTAGTTTCTTAGTCCTTTTTTTTAGCCTGCCAAAACATGATGAAATAGATGAGCAAGAGAAATGTTGACATGAGCTTAGGCTTGCTTAATAAGTGTTTTGCATTCATCATTTGTCTATTTTGATTTATACCGTATAGGTTCAATGTTGAAGAAAATTATTCCATCATTTCTAGTTTGTGATATACACATGCACTTGCCTGTTGCAATTTTGTGCGCCAGTTGCTTCATTATCCTTGCTTGCACCAGTCAACCATCATTAGATATGAAATGAGTTTTTGAGACATGGAATGCGTAGAGACACCTTATCCTTTCAGCAACCTCACCTATTACACATTTTTGTAGACGCAGCGTGCATTTAAGTATCAGATATAAAAAATGTCAAACGCTTATCCAATTCTGAACTTTTATAGATTGTACAACCACAGTTGACGATGGGACACCACAAGCTAGGAGGATGTAGAGCAGGCAGTTAACAAATTAAACATGACAATGAAATTCTTTTACATTTTACCCATGGTGGATTATACATCCATCATGTTGAAAACCAGCAGCAATTCCATTTATTTCAGAAATTACAAAATTAAGGAGAAATCATATGTGCTAAACAATATCATTACAATTTTCTATTTGGAAGATATAGAACATTAGAAGAAAAAAAAGATTTACAACAGCACAAGTGAAAATTGAAGTTATCATTCCGGCTTCGTATGGTACTACCATATTTTTATGGTTTTCCTGTTAACCTTGCACTTCTATTTCAACATTTTCGTCATCTTACATTAAACTTCTATATAATATTTCTTCAGATTGACTCATAAAAGTTGGCTAACAGAGTTTTATAATTTTTTTTTGGGCTTGCGACAATTACAGAACGTTCCACAATTCATATTAATCTCTTGCAGTGGGGAATAATAGTTCACCGATACTTAAGTAATAATTTCTAGCAACAAGTTCCATTTAAAAAGGGGAACATTGGTTTTTCAGTAAACAAAACGAGTTTAACTAGAAATATGTTTAATATACTTACAGTTGATATGTTCCTTGCCCTCTTGATTGCAGTCATTGCATCTGTACATGATCATTATTATTACTGAACTTTTAGGATGAATTGTAATTGAAGATCCGAACTTTTAGTTGGAGGCACACCTGATACGAGAAGAGGCTTCTCCAACAAATCGCTTCTCTATATCATTCCAGATAGCCCTAAACAAAGTTGACCTAAAAAACCTAATCTGAGATATAATGAGCAATTAGAAGCTACAGGCACAACTAAGATTTAGTCATCCAACTAATTGAACAAAAAAAAACAGCAAGGCAACAACAAATAGAAATATTGAGTACTTATGTGATATAGATAAAAGAATTTACCATAATGGAATTGCTGCCACAAGTACATGGGATAGCTGCCATAATTTGTGATGATGTGAATCCACTAATGCAATTACATATTCAATGATATCCTTTTCCTAATCATAAAAGAGAGAAAAAAAACAGTGTTAGACAAGAATTCCAGCACAGCCCACCAAAAATAACCTATCGAGAAAGAATGACTACTTGAGTATCCTAAATTGGAGTGAGGAGCTCATTGATCAATGAAGGAATGCTGCTTATGTTGTATTTTGAGAGAGGGGGGTGGGAAGGTGGGGTACCTTCTAACTCAATGGAGCACCTTTTACTTACATATAGCAACCCTTACACTAAATTAAACTTCAAAATTCAGAATTAACAGATAATGCAACATAACATTGTGCATGTGTATTTTTTTTAAAAAAAAATTGTAAATTTGTGCTTCTTACCATGGAACTCAAGGATTCAATGTGTGAATGTGTAGATTTAGAATTCTCTTCCACAAAGCGATGGAGAAGAGAATACTGCTCAGAGATAGGAAGGTAATCACATGAATGAGATATAAACTTCTCGATCAAATATATCCATTTGCAAGATAAAAAGCCCAACAATGATATTTCCTGTATTTAAATTGAAATAAATCATGCAGCTACTATTGAGATATTCATCCAAATATTAATAAAAGTAAGCATAAGTAACAAAAACAACAATACAGAGTCAAGGGAAGAAATCACGTTTTCTTTCAGGTAGTGTTTGGTTGTGTGGTAGGATTATTGAGGGATTATAAATTTGAATGATAGTAATGCTTTATATAAGGATATTTAGTAAAGTATGATAAAGTTGTTCTTGTTTGGTATGGTTTTTATGATAAGGATAAAGGTATGGATAATTAATTATATGACTAAAATACCCCTAGAATAAAAAAACTCTCGATGTTGGACCTGATATGGTTCATATCAGGTCCAAGTAGGGCCTGATATAAAATCATATCAGGCCCTAGAAAGGGCCTGATATGGTAAAAACCATATCAGGATATCAGGCCCTTGGTATTGTTTCATATCAGGCCCTTGATATTGCTATCAAGGGCCTGATATATCATTTGGTTTCAAATTGGGTACTGTTCCAAACAGTGGCATCGTAGGTAGGATATGATAGCAAACCATATCAGGCCCTTGTGACGCCCTGATATAAAATTATATCAGGCCCTTGCGAGGGCCTGATATGCTTTGATATCAGGCCCTTGCTAGGGCCTGATATAAAACTATATCAGGCCCTTGCCAGGGCCTAATATCACAAG
>JBAMIB010397141.1:0-10306 GCA_037177415.1 Kaempferia rotunda | reverse complement strand
CGCCGACCGCGATCTCCTTCTCCTATTCTCCATCACAGAGCCGCCGTTATCCGCTTTTGCTCTCCTTCTCTAGTTCTCTGCAGAGTGCCAGACTGCTATGAGCCGTCTGCCAGTTTTCTCTGCCGAGCCGAGTGGTGCTGTCTGACATTCTCAAATCTCACTTCTCAGGAGTCAGGACTCAGGACTCAAACTACTGAACTAGGTATTAATTAGTTTTCAGTGTTATACTACTTTTGTTCTTCTCAAGTTCTTTGCTCCTGTTTTTGTTTAAATCTGACTTGTGCTCTAGACTGTTTTAGCAATTTAATTCATTTGACTTGAAGACAGCAGTTTACTAATTTATATTATTGAGACAGTGAGACTACGAATAGGTGTAGAATGTCAAATTGAACATTTTATTATTAAATATATTTATTATTGTAAAAAAAAAAAAATCTTTGAGCCCTTGTTAAAAAATTTTTCTCGATCCGCCCTGATCGTAACTCCAGTCAGTAAGTAATGTACACGCACACATTCATGTAATTTGACACTATCTGTACGTGTCCCATTTGACTTAAAGACCAGACTTGACTTAAAGACTAGGTCAAAGTCTTGTCCCGACTTGACTTAAAGACTATGTCAAAGTCACGAAGAAAAATGTCCGAAACAATTAAAGTTGATAGAGCAGCTAGCCCACCGATTGATGATACGAAAATGGTAGAGATGAGCATATACTTTTTCATGTCTTGATCATTTATACTAATGGTTAGTAGTCATTCATGATTTACCTCTTCCGTGTTGATCTGGAAATGAGTTGCAAAATTATGGATCGAGCCCTATCAATCTCAATCTCACTGATCAGTTAGGACGATATATATTGTCTCTGATGGTGGCCAATATCATATAACAAATGAAACAAAGTGTTTACTTTTCTATACCAGAAAATTTATTATGGAGAAGTAGACACATATATTATTTGAGGACGTACGCACGAATGCAGGGAGTACACATGAAGTTAAGCTAAGATTACCTCAAATAATTAAAAAATACAACCTGATTTTTTTTTATAATTTTTTTTCAAACAGCAAAAATGCTTTCCATAAAAGCTCTGCCAACTACGACTGATCAATCGATTTAAATTAATCGATGAAACTGATTAAATTAAAAATTAAATCGATTTAATTTTTTTTTAACATACTAAATGGATTGAACTTTAAAAAAAATCAGACTGTATCAGTTAATTTAATTTTCAACTGAAATAATTAAATTTTTTGATTTAGTTAAATTATGTTTAATTCCTTTTTGATTTGATTTAATTTGGTTTTAGTTTAGAGTTTACAAATCTGAACCAAGTCTGGGCACCCAGATTTAACTGTCCAGAATAAATCGGTTTGAATTATTACTTAACCGATTTATTTGGACAGTTAAGTAAGAACCCCGATTTACTTATTACATTTAAATCAGTTTGATTTAACTGTCCAGAATAAATCAGGCACCCCGATTTGTAATAAGTAATAAATTAAACAAGATATATATATTATTATGAACTCATTTTCATTTATACCACGCTAAAGTTTTCATTTGTCTGAAGAACTGACGTTGTGAATGCTACTCTAATGACTTTCGACAACAAAATCTATTAATGATATAAAAATATTCTTACAAACAGAATTGAAAAGTGAAATTTTTAGTTGCCAAAAACTACAACTAAATCTAAGTTTTTTTTTATTACCTAGATCTTATATAGCCCTTCGTCAATAAAAAACTTTGAACTGCATACTTCAGAAATAAGTCGAGAGAGAAGATAATGAAACCAATGAATTTTAAGGTACTCTATGAAACAACCTTGCAAGAATCAAAACATGCCATCGCAATGTCATCTGAAGCAAACCCTTAATTACTACCCGTGATTCTTCTCTTGACAGGCACAAATTAATTTCTCAATAAAAATTTGAATAGCAAAGAACTGAAAAGTGAACAGAAACCCTTAAAATTAGGCAGATTTAAAGTATAAACCACTAATTCACATAGAAACATCTAGTGATTTTATTACATAATCTGACCTTGCTGCAAACTCAATTATATATCTTCGATCAAAACTATTTACAGTACCAAAGAGATCATGAAACAACAAGCGTCAAGCGTCTGCAGCAGAAGCAGAAATCCGAAGCCAAAACTTGCAAATTGAAGTACGTAATTAGCGTCCTACGTAGGCTTGCTTGTAGCGGCGGAAGAGATCCTCGGTCTGCGCGTTCTTGAAGGCGCAGCAGCCGATGATGTAGATCCAGATGAAGACGACGGCGGCGACGATGAGGGCGACGTTGGCCTTGCGCCACTCGCGGCGTAGGTTCCCCAGCAGCCCCGCCTTGCAGGAGGTGCAGTCGTAGCAGAGCTGACCCTGGTCGTTGCTCCACGCCGCGCAGTCCACGTCCGCCAAGGGGTTGCTCGGGTTGATCCACACCGTCGGGCTCACGTACGCGTACCCGCACATCGTCGGTGGTTTGCAGCATCCCGACTACATAAAACGAATATCATCAAACTGATTCAATCAAGTGGATTTCAGCATCAATTCTTGAGCAATTATTGTGGAAACAGAGTGGAAGGAAAGGTAGGTAGAAGTGTACTTTGGTTCTGTTTACACTGACCTGGAGAGGCGATAGATCGGTCTGGAAGAACTGCTCGGCAGTGAGAAAGGGCTGCTCGCGGCGGAGCCTCTGACAGACGTCGGAGGCACTGAGGCAGAGGCGGATCCGGGCCCAGTGGTCGACGACGTAGTGTCGGAGCCAGGCGGAGTAGCCGCCGAGGTGGTACTCGCGGTAGGACCGGCCGGGGATGTGGTAGGAGCCGTCAGGGCGAGTGACGACGAAGGCGAAGACGAGGAGAGCGAGGAGGAGAACGATGAGAACGACCATTAAGAAGAGGTAGGCGGCGAGGAGGCCCTGTTTGTTCCAGTAGGCACCGACGAAGCCAGCGAGGGAGACGAGGAGGAGGAGAATGCCGAGGATAATGACAGGCCAGCGGGCTAGCCGGAGGCACTCGTTGTCCTGCTTCGAGGCGAGCCAGATGCCGGCGCCGATGACGGGGACGGAGCAGAGAAGGCCGACGAAGTTGAGGATGGCGGTGATGTTGTTGCTCAAGCCCATGGCGTGAGTGGGGAAACTTGGCGATCGATCGATCGATTCGTTTACTTAGCTCAGCAAAGATCGCTCTGTGCGCGTTGATTGAAGAGACTGAGCAGGGCGAGGCGGCGTGGAAGCGCCTACTGCGTTCTCTGCCACTGCTACCTTTCCTCTGTTCCTTTTCCACACAGTCGAAATAGATGATGATGAAGATGCTGCTCCGCTGTCCTGGTCGGTGGCAAACAAAAAAGGAACTCATTAGAGGAGATATAACATTATAACCGTCGATAACATGAATGAAATATAAATTTGAGAATTTTTATATGTTGAATATCTTGAAAGATTAATATATTTATTGGTCGATTTTATTTATTCACTCACTCGGGTATTTTATTAGGGGAAAGCGGTAAAAAAAATCTTTTATTGATGTGTAATGGGAAAATAATCTCACACTAAGCAAATATTAAAAGATATAAGATATTAGTTGATATGAGTTATTTTAGGTAGAATTTATGAAATAAAATGATATTTAAAATGTAAATGGGAGAATAAATCAAGACTAGGGATGATAATTTTATTAAATCTGATGGAGAATCTGATATCTAATACGGAGGAGAGTATGAAGAGACTATCTTTACCGACCTGAATATCTAATTAAATAATATATACATATATATTATAGAAAATTTTCTTTTTTAAAAATTCTAATAATTACTATTTTTATATTAGGAGAATAAATAAATATTTAAATTATTTTTTAATTATATATATATATATATAAATATAATATTAATTTTGATATACTTTTTTTTAATGAGTATAAGTAGATATCTTATATTTAATGGGTATAAAAAAGAGGATAAAAAATTGGATTAGAATGTGCATTATTGTCTCTATATATAGCCAGATCACAATGTAAATTCGGATTTTAATATTATAAAAAAATTAAATATGTAAAATGAATAATATTTAAAATTTCCTCACGTTATTTAATAAAATATCGATAATACGATAATAAGTTAAATTTATATCTTGTTCATAAATAAGTTTAAAAAGCAACACCGCAAAAGGTTTGGACAGGCATTGTCAGCTTGACCCCACTTACTTTCGTCCCTTCTTCATCGACAACTCACTTTTTCAATGCAAATTGGAAAATTTTAGGGGTGAAATAATGATTTTGAAAGTTTTAAGGGCCATTCGAAATTTATGTTAAACGCTAGATAGTAAAGCAGAAATTTCCCTCCTGGTCACCTGCACAATGGCAGACAAGACGTGATGGATGACTTACCTTCTTCCCAAGTAGAGGTTCATTTGGCTTCCTTCCCATTCTAGAGCTACAATATCTGCGATTTTTGTTTGTTTTTGTTTTTTCCCCCTTCATTTGTTGCTCAAGATGTGTTCGAGTACTCTCTTTGCTTTATGGTTTTGTGCCACTGCGATGGGCGGCGCCATGGCTGCAAGCGGCAACAGCAGAAATTCCAGTAACAGGCCGAGCGAGATCAGTATAGGCGCTCTCTTCACCTTTAATTCCTACATCGGGAGGGCCGCGAGACTGGCGATTGAGCTCGCCGTGGACGATGTGAACAGGAACCCGAGCGTTCTCGCTGGGACGAGGCTCAACTTGCAGGCGCAGGACACTAATTGCAGTGGGTTTCTGGGAACTATCGAGGGTGAGCGAAACTGGATTTCCTTTGATAAAGAAAGTATCTGCTGATTCTATGATGATTTAATGTGCTAGGGATTTTAGGAAGCATCGTTTTCTCAGTTTGTTGGGGAAGCAGTCATTTTTTATTGTTTGAGAAAGTCAAAAAACATCTTCCAACAAAGATGATGACAAAGTTTTGATAAAAATTTGTTTTTTTAAGGGTAAAATTGATTTTTTTTTTTTTTTGATGAATCAAACGACTATATTAGAAGAAAAAAGGGGAAGATCTCTTTTTCATATGGACAAGGAACATCCCAACTAGGAGATGGTTTATTTTCTTTCTTAATGGTGGAAATTGATGCTTTTCTTGATTTTACTCCTATATTATCTCATTTTTGAATAAAACTTATATAAGACCTCATTCACCGAAGATCTAGTTAGATCCTCGAGCTTGGTGCGATGGTAAGCGGAAGTATAGATTTCCCAAGCAACAAGGGTTTGATTCCCACGTAGCGCAGATAAACAATTGTGGCACTTGAACCACTCGTGGTGCTGGGCCGCTCCTCGTGGCCCATCCGTGCTTTCTGGATTTACCCGATAGCTAGTGGGAAACTTCTGTGGGTCGGACAAGTCACCTCCAAGTGAATGGACACTTGGGCTTCAAGTAGTTTTTTTTTCTTGTTCCATGGTTCTCGTTTCTTTGCATATTCTCCCAATTGTCAAGGTCAATTTTGGAATGGTATTTCAATTTGCTCCTTTGGTTGTGAATGGAAAGAATAATTATAGTTCCTGTTGTAAATGAAAAGAAAAGTGTCAAGGAGAATTATAGTTCTTGAGAACTTCATTGTTGGGTTCCGCATCTTTTTATTATTGTCTTTCCTTTTCTTGAACAATATATAATATAATGCTTATCTGATGGTGTTTTTTTCTCATTCATTCTCCTCCTTTAGCCTTTTAGTCAAGAACCATTTCAGCTGCAGGATCGATAAGTATGGGTGTGACTGACAAGAAAAGCTCTTGCTATTGCAGCATTGCAGCTATTGGAGAAGAAAGTGGTTTCTATAATAGGACCACAATCCTCTGGCATTGCTCATGTTATTTCTCATGCTGTTGATGAACTCCATGTACCTTTGCTCACGTTTGCAGCCACAGACCCTACACTTTCTTCGCTGCAGTATCCTTACCTGATTCGTACTACTCAGAGTGACTACTTCCAGATGAATGGAATAGCCAATCTAATTAGCAACTATGGTTGGAGAGAAATCATTGCCATCTTTGTGGATGATGATTATGGTAGAGGTGGAATAACCGCTTTAGATGATGCTCTAGCGACGAAACGCTCTAAGATCTCCTACAAAGCTGCCTTTCCTCCTCATGCTGATGCAAACATGATCAATGACCTTCTTGTGAAAGTAAATCTCATGGAGTCCAGGATTTATGTTGTGCATGTAAACCCGGATTCAGGTCTCAGAATCTTTTCTTTAGCAAAATCTCTAGGAATGATGGCTAGCGGTTATGTGTGGATAGCTTCAGATTGGCTTGCTTCTGTTCTAGATTCAACTTATCCGCCAAATTCAGACACCATGAACCTCATACAAGGGGTTATTGTTCTTCGTCAGCATACCGCAGACTCTGATCTGAAGAAAGCATTCATGACCAGATGGAGTCAGATGGTTAGGAGTGGGAATGCAAGTGCAAGCTTGAATACTTATTCATTGTATGCTTATGATTCTGTTTGGTTACTTGCTCATGCAATCAATCAGTTCCTCGAAGATGGAGAGATAGTTTCTTTCTCTGATGATCCTAGATTGCATGATGCAAATGGAAGCTCACTACATTTAGCTTCACTCAAGTACTTCGATGGTGGTGAACAACTTCTCAAGAAATTGCAACTAACAAACTTCACAGGTTTGACTGGCCAAGTTCAATTTGATCCTGAAGGCAATTTAATCCATCCGGCTTATGAAATACTCAATATCGGAGGGACGGGTTTACGAACACTTGGGTTCTGGTCTAATTATTCTGGTCTTTCAGTTGTTGCTCCTGAAGTTCTCTACCAAAAATCACCAAATATTTCCACCAGCAACCAGCAACTCTACAATGCCATTTGGCCAGGTGAGACCACAATAAAGCCGCGAGGTTGGGTATTCCCAAACAATGGAAAACAATTATTGATTGGAGTTCCTTATCGTACAAGTTATAAAGAATTTGTATCAAAAGATAGTAACCCTGACGGTGTAAAAGGATACTGTATTGATGTTTTTAAAGCTGCAATCAACTTGTTGCCCTACCCAGTTCCTTATTCATTCATTTTGTTCGGAGACGGCATTAAGAATCCTAGCTACAATGATCTCATTGAAAAGGTTTACGAAAATGTAAGTGTTTTCCATATCAGTTTTCTTCTCGTGAGTTACCAATTTAGTTAGAAAATGATTGCATTTGCAACTTCTGCTGTATTTTCTCTAATAATGCAACTTATCGACTATGCTCTTTAGTACTTTGATGCAGCTGTTGGGGACATATCAATCGTGACGAGCAGGACAAGGATTGTCGACTTTACACAGCCATATATTGAATCCGGGCTCGTCATTGTTGCACCAGTCAAAGAGAGATCATCGAGTCCTTGGGCTTTCCTAAAACCTTTTTCGGTACAGATGTGGTGTGTCACTGGGGCTTTCTTCCTTTTTGTAGGAATCGTAATTTGGGTTCTCGAGCATCGTTCAAATACTGAATTTCGTGGATCGCCAAGACAACAACTTGTGACAATATTTTGGTCAGTGAATATCATAATATCATCAGTATGAAGTATTTATCATGAGGCTTACGTAAAACTATGTTTTGCAGGTTTAGTTTCTCCACGATGTTCTTTGCTCACAGTAAGTAAAACTATAAACTTCATGAAATATTGCCAATAGTATTTTCTTTGTTCACCTCCTCATCTTTTGGGGCATGCATTTCTAACATCACCTGTCTATTTCCAGGAGAGAACACTGTGAGCACACTAGGGCGGTTTGTGCTTATCATTTGGTTTTTCGTAGTGTTGATAATAAATTCTAGCTACACAGCAAGCTTAACATCCATCCTCACAGTTCAGCAACTCTCTTCAGGGATTCAAGGACTTGATAGTTTGATTTCTAGTTCAGATCCTATTGGATACCAGGTCGGGTCCTTTGCAAAAAATTATATGATGCAAGAGCTCAATATCGCTGAATCCCGGTTGGTGTCGTTGAATAACCCTGAAGCCTATGCAAGGGCACTTGAGCTTGGGCCGAAAAATGGAGGTGTTGCTGCGATAGTTGATGAGCTTCCCTACATCGAACTCTTCTTGTCCACCAACTGCAACTACAAGACAGTAGGGCAGGAGTTCACAAAAAGTGGATGGGGCTTTGTAAGTGTTGTTAGTTCACTTTTATTGCTATTTACTAACACAATAAAGCTTGTTGTGTTCATGAAAATAGTCAGTTTTTGCTTGACAGGCCTTTCCAAGAGATTCACAGCTCGCAATTGATTTATCGACAGCGATATTGACACTGTCAGAAAATGGTGATCTCCAAAGGATCCATGACAAATGGTTACAACGCACCGGATGTAGCTCACTTGATAGTGAAGTCGATGCCAACCGGCTCAGCCTGGGGAGCTTCTGGGGCCTTTTCCTCATCTGTGGTCTTGCGTGTTTAGTGGCTCTCATTGTGTTCTTCTCGAGAATATTTTGCCAATATAGCAGGTACAGCAGTAGCCAAGATGAGGATGCAATCCTCGAACCAGAACGCAGCTTGAAGCGTCCGAGGCGTTTAACTAGCATCAAGGATCTGATCTCTTTTGTTGATAAGAAGGAAGAAGAAGTCAAGAATGCTATCAAAAGAAAATTGGGTGATAAGCAACGACGAAATTCAGACATTTCCGATGGACAATCCTCATCACCAACATAGGGAGAATGTGCATGGCTAATGCCTATGATAGAAGTGAGATTCAATGTATATTTGTATGCTTTATGCATGAATAATGTTCCCCCAAGTGATTTATTGTGACTATGATAAGTATCTAGTCATTTTGGAAAATCAACTGAATATCATTGTTGTGAAATTCTTCTTGTTTTGTTGTTTCATTGTTGTTGTTGAATTCTTGTTGATTACATAATAGATTCATTCTTTGATTACAGGACATTCATTCATTTAACAAATATTAGAGGATCTTGATGTATAGATGCATAAGTCTAAAGAATTGTTCTTCATCTTGTAAGGTAATTCAATCCCTTTCAACTTTGAGAAAGGCATTAACTATCTGTGCTTTTAGAACTAGTCATAAAGAAGGCCAAAGTTTCCCAATATGAAAAGCTGTGATCGTGGTACTTGGACACTGATCTGTTCAATCTCTCCACCAGGATTGAAATTTATGCTTCTTTTTATTCAAAGTTCTGTAGGTTCCAATCTAAGCTCATGCTTGGTTCAAGTTAATGCTCTTATAGGATTTTGTTATGTGAATTCTCTCCAATGAAAAATGGTATTGTAATTGTTATAATGCAAATAAATAAACATAGATATAAAAAAGAAAATAATAATAGAAAAAAAATTATTGAATCAGTTAAAAAAGACACTTTCCCTTTATAACTTCCAATCAATGGAATCAAATTTAGTGGCGGCCTAACAAGGACCTCGAAGAACCTTTTGATACCGTTAGGATCCTCTATCCTAAATTTATTGTATCTCTATGTCTCATCATCGAACGGACGGATCAGATAATATTTCAAAAATATTATACATATCACAAGGATATTGCACACATTTCGAGATGTCACGATTGTTCGATCGGCGATGAAACACGGGGACATAATGAATTTGGACTAGAGAATCCGAACTACTTTTGGTATGTTGCGTTGACATAATCTAAAGGCAAATCCTAGTAATTGCATATTTAGCTTTCCGAGTGGTAAAGTTTTGAGATATTTGATGATGAAATGGAGAATTAAAGCAAATCCAAAGAAGATTCATGCAATCTCCTAGAACCTTACAAGAGACTCAAAGGCTGGGATGCATTTCTCGATCTATTGATAAGGGTTTGTCTTTTCTTGTGTATTAGAGCAATAGCTATTCTATTTAAAGATTTTATTTTAAATTTTAAATAAAGTAGTTAAAAAATCTCCTTGCATCAATTACTCTATACATTCCTTAAATTTAGATTTAATAAATATTGATTCTCAAAATTTAGGAAATGAAATCTCTACCCTTAAAAGTAAAATAATATTTCTTTTAAATTTCTCTCTTTCCACTCATTATTTTAAATTTCTCTCCTTCCATTCATTTCACAAATATAATAATAAAAAAATTAAAAAAGAGAGAAGAAAATAAAAAAATAAAGATAATATAAATTTTAGGGTAGCTGATGTAGTATATATAATGAAAAATGATTGTCTAAATTTAATAAAGTGGATGATTTATCTTAAATTTTAGATATATGATAGAGAAATTGATGTGTAAATGCTCTTAAAGAGAGTTGCTCGATTTCATTGGGATGCATATTGTTCCTGACTGCGAGTGAGTAGACAGACACCGAGAAGGTCATCGCT
>JBAMIB010397115.1:0-10307 GCA_037177415.1 Kaempferia rotunda | reverse complement strand
TAGTTTGTAGGCCCTCTTGCTCGGGCACAGTAAGTCTCGAGTACACTTCGGGCATAATAAGTCCCGAGTATACCTCTGGCATAATAAGTCTCGAGGTCCATCTTGGGCAAATAAACCCCTCTGCTTAGTTTGTAGGTCCTCTTATGAAAGGTTCGCATATTACTCCCACAGAAATTCTGGTAAAATAATAATAAAAAAGGAGGAGAGATCCTGTTAAAAAAAATAGTTATTAAACAATTATTTGGTAAAAAATAATTGAAAAGACAATAAGGAAAATATCTCACAATTCTTTTCCTTAAATGACAGAATCTTAAATATTATAACGACGACGACCAAGTCAACCCTAATCATGGAGAAAATGCATCCGCCGCCTCTATATAAAAGAAGATAAACCCTAGGTAAAGGGATCTAAGTTCTTTTTCTCGTAACTATTCTCTTGTTCTCTTTCTGGCTTGAGCGTCAGAGGGGTTTCCGCCGGGATTCTTCCGGTGGGTTCCCTTTAACGCTCGTGTTAATCTCGCAGGCCCAATTCTCTCTTCCCTATCATCGATGTCCACCTCATCTCTCGTGGTTGCTTCTCTGACTCTGGCCCTCTACATCGATTCTCACCGAAATAACAGCCTTTAGGAGAATCTATTCTAGAAGCTAAAGGGAATTAACAATCTCTACTTGCACTCGAGGATCTACAAGAAAGATCAAGTTTAATTCTGATTGGGCTGTGGAGTAATTCACAAAAAAAATTGCTAAATTTACATGGAAAACATGAACAAGTACTTTCATTTCCATAGTGCCAATATTTATGTAAATATATTACTATAACTAGAAAACTAAGATGACCAGGCCATGAGAATGAAATGTATTTTACAAAATTTCAACAAAATAACAGTATCGACACCAAATTATGAATACAAGACTACAATACATCTCAAATTTACTGAATCTAAGGGAGGAAATATTGGTTAATGAGTTCCTTGATTAATTACATACATACAAAAAGATCATATGGGAAGAGGATTCAGCTAAGAAAAAAAAATACCTCCCACATTATGCATTACCCCACAAGTAAGAAATGGCATATATGTATCTCCGCTCAGTAAACATGAACCTGATGTTAACCTGAAATATAGTTGTCCGCATTAAATACTGATGAAATATCATCAAAGTATAAGATCATGATGCAGATTTTGAAATCTCGGTTACTCATAAAAATTATTGTGATCACACTCTTATTTGTTCGGCATTGAATGATCAGCCAAAACCTTGATTTCATTACACACTCACACCACAAATGCATACAAAAAAACTGAGGTGATCCAAAAGCTAATTACCTTAATTGAAATAGTTAGATGAACAATTTCACCGGATATAATGAGCATATTGCAAAGATTCATGATAATGTTTGGTAGAGTTAATAGAAAGTAAATTCCAAAGTTCCATTTCAAAGATCAAAGAGGCAACTTCTAGTCCGAGCTCCAAATCCAACAATGTGCTCTATTATGGATCCTATCCTCGGTATCACCTAGTTTTGTAGCCTACAGTTATGTTTCATGTTATTCTTGCGTTTTATTGTATTGATTAAACAAATTATATTTTAAATTATTTAATCATAATTAAATTAATTTAAAAGTAAATAATAATTAAACTGGATTTATATCATAGAATATTTAATTGAATTTATTTATATTTTAGATAATTAAATTCTTTTAAAATTTGACTAATTAGTTTGGATTAATTTACATATTTTATCAATTAAATTTAATATAAATTAATTTTATTAACAAAATTATATCATATTTTAACTAAAAACAATAATGTAATTATAAATTGAATTAATTAAAGGAAATTAAATCAAAGTTAATTATGAGAAAAGGAGAAAAATGAAGATTGCATTCATTAATAATGTAAACTATTTTTGTCACAAATCAAAATAAATTTTTTGTAATTCATAGTATTTGTATTTAATCAAATATAAACTCATAATTATTAGGTTTTATATATATGCTTTGTTATCTTATTTAATAAACATCATTATTTTCTTTCTATATTTTTTAATTATTTTTTAGGTCTAATCTAGATCGGTTGATACTTGACATTATATTGAAGTATTTGTACAGACAGATACACGCAAGATGGGTTCATTCTCAACTTTGTAGAATATGAGTTGCTCATCATTTAGAAAGCAAAATTTAGAATAAAAGTTAAACGCTCTAACTGGAACAAAATTTATGGAAATGATAAAGTGAAAAAAAAGTACAAAATTTCATATTTTTTTAATGATGAAGTCAAGCCTAGATCTCAATGTTTAAAATATTGTCTATCAAAGCAGATAAGAAAAAATTTGGCAAAATTTTCTCTAACTCTAGGTGAAAATTTTCCTTTTAATGACATAAAATGGAAAGAGCTGCAAAAACAATGGTAAAAAAAAACAGAAACCAATATACCATGGCTGAAACTTTCTGTAGTTATGGAAAATTGCAATGAATAAAGAAATCAATTCAAATAATAATTCATCAAGACACTTTTGGAAATTTCAAAACTTGAAATCCATTCACCAGACCTTCGAAGCTTTTATTAATCAAAATCCTTTATGTGTTTCAGATAAATGTATGATGTCTTTGCTGCTAGTGGCTTAAAAAATAAACGTGGTTAAGATGCTTGGAAAATGAATTTCAAATGAATCCATGTAGTCTTCCAATTTTTTTTAAATGGGGGGAAAAACTGAACGTGTAACTTTTACCATACTGGGCATAATAAAGATACATGAAACCCAACGCTTGTAAAATAAAAAGACACTGTAATGTATATGGAATTACAATATAAGAGGATGGGTAGAGTAAACAAGAAGATGGCCGTAAGATTAAAACAAACTGTTGAATCTCAGGACCAAATAATCAAAGATGCCCTAACTTACTAATTCAGCTATATGTTGTAAACTAAAATTAATGATTTGACTGAACCTGAGATCAAATGCAGCAAGACTAAGTATGCTGACACAAAGATTCTAGCTTTATGATTCAAGACTCAATCTAAGTGGAAATGTAATACAGATGTAAACTAGACAGTAAGTCAAATTTAAATTTGGGTCAAACTTGCAAAAGAATTTTAGTCTAGGTATGAAATACGTAATTTTCAAGTTCATTTATCAAAAAAATAAAAAGTAGTCTAGTGCACGAAGCTTGCACCAATGCAAGGTCCTTGCGAAAGGTTTATTATATACAGCCTTATCCTGCTTTGCAAGAAGATATTTCTGAAACTCGAACCAACATCTAGGTCATACAACAACAACTTAACCGTCGTGCCAAGTTTTCCCTTCCAAGTTCATTTATCAAAGAAAGTAAAATAACAGTAAGTGATCATGCAAACTAGCTAACCATACGAAGATCCAATAGGACAAATAATGAATTTTGAACAAAATTCCTATCCTTCAATTTTATGCAAAGAAGACTAAAAGTTGATAAACAGTTCAAATGACTTACAGTAAAAGAAGCATCAGAAAGTACCTCGAATGTCACTAGACTTTTTTCCAATAAGAATTCTAGATATCTGGAGACCTCGACTAAATGCTTCATTGAAGAGCACTCTTGTCTGCATTTCTTGGGAACCAGGCAACCAGGACAGGAATGCCACGGGAGCCATGACAATTACTCCAAACATGATTTCATAGAACCGAGCCACAGCAACCACAGATTCCCATAGAACAGTGTCTTGGAGAAATGGTTTGAAAACTTGAGCAATGGAAATTAAACCCCAACCAGTTGGAATGAATGCTAACAAACTTGTAAAGAAATCAACAATTTTGAAGGAAGTGAACTGCAACAGTAGAATGATGACAGCAATCAGAGAGACTATTATTAAACATTGAATGGCCCGATATTTCAAGTGTTTCTTGGCAGCATATCTATCTCGAGCATAATCCACAGTGACAAAAATCAAAATAGCAGCAAAGATGCATATCCAAGAAAGCAGATACACAGCAACACTACGGCTATGACTCGCAATGTTTAGCCGGTACACGATACCATACTGGAAGAAGAAATAGCGGAGATCTAATATGATCTCCAATAATTTTCCCCACAGTCCAGTTTTCCGAAGATGAACATTTTCTTCATCCCACCATTTCTTCCAAGATTGATCAGACGTTGCAGAAATAAAACTAGGATACCAAATCCAGTTCATAAAGTCATCATAGTCATAAACAGTTTTCAACCAATCAAAACCAGATGGATTGAATGCAAATGGAGCCATGATCCATGATATGACCAAAAACCAGCTTGAGAAGGTCATTGCTATGTAAACAAAAGTATTATTTGAAATGGCACTATAGGCAGCATACAAGATCAATATTATCCCTAGTTCTATACCTTTTATGAAATGGCTGCGTGCATAGAGTCTATAATTCTCAGCGAATTTCTTGTGTGCAACGACGAAATCACGTCCTGTAGCACGATATTTTGCACCTCCATGAAGAATAGTACGCCCATAATAATGGGTCTTAGTCCCCATTGAGAAAGTATAGAACACTGATGCAAGCTGCAATTGCATTATCAAGAAATCCCAAATCACGGATAAAAAACCATGCTCAAGAGAACTTTCTATAATCATTGGCAATGCAGTAAGAAGACCAAGCTCGATAATGAATTGCTGAATGAGAACAGTGCCAAGAGTTGCATTATTTGAGTCAGCATTTCTTGCAATGGAACTCTCAAGGCCACTAAGAGCCAGATAAAGGCAACCCCAGACGAATACATAGACAGTCAATACTGCCATCATTGTGTTAAAATAGAACCCCACAGTTGTGTAAAAAAAAGAGAGCATCCGGAAGAAATCCAACCTCTGACCTAGCCTATAAACATCTCTGCTTAAGGTCTGTTCACCATTACCACTAGCCACTTTGGCTTCAAACATAGATATTTGATTCAGGCCAACATCTCGGCCCTTACCAACTTGTATATATTCATGGTGGGTAACATTGCCACCGCGAAGGGTACAATTAAATCCTGCAAATATATCCTCGCTGATGTTGATGCCCCTTGAAGCCTTACTAATGCCTCCTCGACTTAAAAACCAAAGGCGGTCAAAGACATCAGGATGGCCATAATGCATCCGTATTTTTAAAGGGTTTGCCATAACCCTCTGTCCAAGTGTGACAAAACTTGTCTCCTGAGCTGACATGAACCCAGCCAGGGAAGAAACAGAACCTGTATAAACATATTCACGGACTCCCAAGATATTTGGTTTTCGAGCACCATAATTGAAGGAGTACTCTTCTAACAGATTGCGCATTTTGAGGGCCTCCTCAAAGTAGTTGTCTTGATTCATGTCAATTGTTTGTACTGCATCACCCCTTGTGAAGATAAGAGCATGGTTCTGGTTCTCTGGCTTGCCTTCTCCAATCTTTAAACTTCCAGGCAGCTTGACCCTATATATCTCCACTTCTTTCTCCAGTTGTTGATCATATTTAACAAGAACAGAAAAATACTCCACTTCATCCCTGACTGATTTCACTTCATCAACATAAGCAACACGGAGGGCTTCATTGTTCTTCATCAGATACAAAATATCATTAGCACGTGTGTCATTTTTAGCTTTTTGGTTTCCATAAATCTGGCAGGCAACCACATACGTATACTTCATTAGAGCAGTTCCATGTTCATGACCTTTAAACAACAAACCGACACTGCTGCTAGCTCTGGTCAGACTAAGGGATGGCGATGACTTACCACCATCATCCAAGTTATCTAAATCTTCTATTTGCCTCCTCGAGGAACCAACTGAAGGTAGCTCCCTTGATCCTTCCCTTATGTCAATCTCGGAAGCAGAATCAAGAAATGCAAGCATCTTGAGAGCCTTGTAGTAGTACATCATTCCCCGCACAGTTCGTGACAAGGTCTGACCCCTATATGAGGCCCAAAGTCGAAGATCCCTTGATCTTTTACCCCATAACTCCTCCTCATTAGCCATGCCCTCTCTCTTCATGCGTTCCAAGAAGTTTGCCCATTCATCTTCATAAATCTTTTGCAAATAAAATAAGATGGAGATGCCATCCTCATTTTCTGACTGAAGTTGTTCCTTGCTGTATAGAACTTCCTCATTGTAATATGGAGTCAGCACACTGAAAGCCCGCATCTTTTCTACCTGGGGAGCTCTAGGCATGTTCATGAACAATGAGTTGCTGAAGAATGCAATGCGTCTCCTGGCCTCAAGATTTTTTGGAACGTTATTCATGGAATCCTTAGAAGTAAGGATCGTTTGTAGTCTCCTTACCTGCCGATAGAAGTTATCATTTTCTGCAGTGGGTATCACAACAGCATTCTCAAAGAGCAACTCAGTTGACCCAGTTGGTGCCAAACTTGCTTCTTTAAGTTTCTCTAAGCTCCTCTTGTTCTTAGGGAAATCACGAGTAACTATGTCATACAGGGTCTGCAGTGTGTTGACCACTTTGTACACATCTTTGTTTGGTTTGATTAATGTGTTCAGTAGGTCAAGCAGTTTGCCATAAAGATTCTGCAGCACACGCATATTATATTCTACGGTGAATTTCTCCACACGAATGCTGCTATCAAATCCCTCAAACAATCCAGCAACAATGGAGTGCTCTTCGGTTCCCTCCTTGATGATCTCCAGGAACAAATACTTGATGCTGTCATAAGCCTCAATGACTGCACAACGCCTATATTCATGTTTGCTAATCTTTCTCCAGAGTCTTCTGTCATCAGCCTTCAATTCCTTTGCTTGGCCAAGAGCCAGAAGAAGTTCATTGCAGAGTAATAAGCACGGCCACCTAACCACTCGGATATTCCATGCATATGGAAGCAGCTCAAGAAGCTCGACTTCCCGGTCATTCACAATATCTTCCTCTCTGAATGTGTGAATGATTTCATTCCATATCAATGCAAACCTACTAGGGCCAACTTGATGTGATTCAATCTTGTTGTACGGGCGGCCCAAGCCATACCTCAGCTTCAGCCGGTTCACAGAATCTCTGATTCTATTTTGCAGCGAACCATGCTGCCGGAAAACATGTTCTTCTGGCATCAGATGGAACTGCAAGGCACTAGCAAAGAACTGGAATCTCAGCCTCAATTGTTGCACATCACGAATCTCACCTAGGTGTGAGAACAGGCCTACAAGCGCCCCGGCCATTGAAGAGAAGATCGAGTACCAGATCTGGATATCCATCAGATAAATAAGAACGACAGGAAGCCACAAAATGAACACCCCAAACCTGTTTGTATGGGAGAAGAACTCATGCCACTGGTATTGAACAGCTTGAAGATCAAGTATGGCTTTAGTTGGGGAGATCATTGGCTTGATTTGCAAGAAGTAGCTGAAGGTGAATTTTACAGCAAGGAGTACAATCCAGAAAAGGGCATACTTGAAGCTGTCCAGCGGACCCTCTCGTAGCCCTCTACCGACAAAGGTGCGACTCTGGAACCACCAGGTGAGAACATAAAAAATCCTCCAATTGGTCTTCTCAAGGAAATTCTGGAGCCAAGGGATAACGAAGATCGCAACGGCAAGCAATTCAGGGAGGATAAACACTGCGGCAGCCACCAACATGTTCGTCAGCCTTCGATTCGCTGCAGCCGACCACCTTCTGTCTTGGTTCCTCTGATTCCACATCAGAGAGTACAGGATCGGGAATGCGACCGTCCACGCCGCAGCAACGAGTATTTTGAGCGCCATTCGCACACCGAGCAATCTGGTCTCGCGCGAGACAAGCTTGTACTGGGTGCCAACGTCGAGGAGGGACTGCAGCAAGCGAAGGCCGGCCCAGGTAATGAAGATGGTCAGGACACGGACCTGGTCATCTCGGATTCGGAGGTTCTGCCACGGGTACGTCTCGCTTCCGTGCCAGGCCACAATGATGGCCGCCTGAAGGAAGAGGATGAGCATGACCCAGAGGCGGTCAAAACTGCGGTAGAGGTTCCAGAAGGAGCGCTGTTCAACGAAGCCTGTCTTCCCCACGCGGTTCTTGGTAGGCGGAGTGGCGAAGAAATTCTTAGAACGGTCGAGCGGCCAACGGAGGCTCTCGAAGCAGTGATTGTTCCAAAAGTACTCGTTGATGTCATCATAGTTGCGCCAGGCGGAGTGGGGCTCTGTGCCGTTGCGGCTGGCGTCGACCTCGCGCTTGATGGTCTCGTATACGGGGGTGATGACGCGGGTGAGGAAAGCGTTCTCGCCGATTACAGCTGGGAGGGCAGGTTGGCCCGTCGCCTCGTCGACGTAGTCCTCGAGTATGCGGTTGAGTTCCCCGGCCATGTGATGGAAGACGTAGGAGAGACATTCGGGAACGAAACGGACGTTGGCAGCCTCGCCCCAGATGAGAAGGTAGAGGGCCGCATAGAGGAGCTCGCGGCGGGGGTCGGAGGCGGTGCGGCGGATGTCAATCCAGACGTTGGGCGTGCGGCCAAGGTAGGAGCACCACGCGGTGTAGTTGTGGAGGAGTTTCTTGCGGACGCGGCGGACGACCTTAGCATGGAGGACGTCGTCCGGCGGGGGATGGATTCGCATTTGGGCGTTGGCGAGGAGGAGCACGAGGTGCTCCCGCTGGTTGCTGATGTTGTCTCGCTGGAAACCGAAGAAAGCCCCCAGCCAGTCAAGGAGATCAAGACCGCCGTGCCAGCGGACGAAGGGCGGTTTCCGGAGCTCCCCGACGGTGCGCAGCGCGGCCATGGCAGCTCGCACCTCCGGGAACCGGAGCGTCGGGTGATCCGCCAGCGAGTTCTGGATGGGGATGACGTTGTAAACCTCCTCCCCTTCCCCGGACGCCTCGCCCGTCCCACGGGCAGTGCCATAGCCGGCGCCAGGTCCCGTACGGCTTCCCCGATAGCGGAGGCTCATACCCGCCTCAGATCCGTGCGCCACAAGGCCACCGGCGGAAGCTCTTCGACCCGATGAGAAGCAGCCTGTGTGATTCCATAGTTTTTGTAGGCGATCAAACTCAGTTTTCGAAGTTGCATTGCCGTAGAAATAGTCAAATAAATTTATGTTTATTTGATCATATAAAAATGATCGCTTCCAGAATCGAACAACTCCTTGCATATGCATTGATCCAGTTTTGCATCAAAGTCGTCTCGTTAACTGCTTGGAACGTTCGCTCCTTTCAATTTCCATCACTCCAAGCACGTCTCGTTCTGTGTGGCCTCGCCCGCAAGCGAGAGAGCGAGGTCAGGACGCGTGACCGGAATCGTACTCGGCCTGCTGCTTCGGCTTCCGTCGAGTCTCTGCCGAACTGCCGGGACGCTTCGGTGCGGTCGTTCTAATTGTTAAGTTTTCTCATAGGGAATTTTGTTACGCAATGAAAGACGGTTAAGGCTGAAGAGTTGCGCGCAGTCTTGTTTACTAGCGTCCTCATGACCGTTGCACTGACGACTTTGTCTGACGCCAGCTGCTGTAAAAAAACTTAAATTTATAGCATAGTTGCAGATCATAACTTGAATTATTCAAAAACTAATGAGTCTCAAATCTAAATCTAAGAATAATACAATGACAAGTAGTGTATATTATAAGAAATCTGATATTTATCTGAAAAAAAACAAGTCATTAGCTAATTTATGCAACCAAAAGCACTGAGAGAGTTAGTCAGGTGACCGTGACAGTGACAGTGATGGTGATGACGATAATGATGATGATAATGATAATGGTGGTGGTGATGATGATGATAATAATTGATACGGTATGCTGATGGCGAGCCTTAAAAACTCGTAAAGTTTGAAATCAAGATGACGTGGTGGTCAGAGTCTAATCCGACGTGGAGGTCAATGTGGACCTGGGTAAGTTTAGGTCTAGTCCGTGTGGATTGGCCTCCCGCCGAACGGACCGCCTTTAGTCTCCTTCGGGTGATCAAGGAGTCATCGCCCGGACACTCTCAGGACGGGCAAAGCCAATAGGTCCGCTAGGACCCCTAACGGTAGTCTCATTCGAGACCCCTCAAACCCATGTATGGTCGGTTAGAGAGCTGTGTGGATAACTTGCATCTTTGTATCACCAATAAGGTCCGCTCACGAATCCTTTCAAGCCCCAGCGTTCTAGATCCGCCCGGACCTCATGCGAAGCCCAGCACCTTGCCTGGGCTTGGTCCTCTAGCCAGTCGCCCAGGGGACCGACCAGATGTTCTACAGATTTATTCCCCATTATCGAAATGGTCCGTTCGTGATCGTTCGTTATCCCTCTTGTCGTAGTGGCCCCTCAAGCTGTGCGCTAGTACGTACCTTTAATCATTCGCTCGGATACCCTCATTGGGAATGGTCATGACTTCACCATAATCTCTTCTTGCTGCACACCTGTCCGAGCGATTTATCTCC
>JBAMIB010397107.1:0-10308 GCA_037177415.1 Kaempferia rotunda | reverse complement strand
TTTGGCAGCGCCCTCCACGGGAATGCCCTCAAGTCAGCCGTCACGGCCGACGTATTCTTCAGCAACAGCATCGTGGTCATGTACGCTAAGTGCTCCCAACTCCCTCGCGCCGCAGCGGCCTTCGAGGCCATCGGCGCCGGCAAGGACGTCGTCTCTTGGAACTCCCTCATCAATTCGTACTCTCAGATCGGCCCCAATGGTTCCCAATCCGTATTTCACCTTTTCCGGAGAATGAGAGCCGAGTGCGGTCTCAGCGTCCTCCCCAATTGCTTCACCTTCGCCGGCGTCTTCACGGCTGCCTCCCACTCGCCTGGTGATATTTGGTTCGGCCGATGCGCTCACTGCGTCGCCATCAAGGTCTGTAACAATGATGATGTCTTCCTGGGAAGCTCTTTGCTCAACATGTACTGCAAGCAGGGATGCGTACTTGACGCCCGCAAGGTGTTCGATAGAATGCCCGTTCGAAATTCAGTGTCTTGGTCGGCCATGATGTCCGGCTATGCTGTCCTTAAGTCCGGCGAAGAAGCTTTCTCCCTGTTCAAATTGATGCTCGAGGAAGGTCAATGCGCCACCGCGAATGAGTTTGTCTTAACGAGCGTTCTCAGTGCACTGAGTGCCCCTGGATTTCTTGTCATGGGCCAGCAGGTTCATTCTTTTGCCATCACAAACGGCTGGGTGTCTTCTGTATCCGTCGAGAATTCCCTCATTACCCTCTATGCGAAGTGTAAAACCATGGAAGATGCTCTGCTCATGTTTCAATTGTCGGCGAACAAGAGCTCCATCACATGGTCTGCGATGATCACTGGGTATGCACAGAATGGTGACTCCCAAAAGGCACTGCATTTGTTCCCGCATATGCAGATTGCAGGATTCATGCCGACTGAGTTCACATTTGTAGGGCTCCTCAACGCATGCAGCGACATGGCAGCCCTTGTCCAAGGCAAACAAACTCATACCTTCTTGATCAAGGTGGGATTCGAGCTCCAATCCTATGTCAAAAGTGCACTGGTCGATATGTATGCTAAATGTGGTTGCATTGATGATGCGAGAAAGGGATTCGATGAGTTGAAGGATGCCGATATCGTCCTGTGGACCTCGATGATCGGAGGTTATGTGCAGAACAGAGAGCATGAGGAGGCTTTAGCATTATATGGAACGATGAGAAGAGAAAACATATTGCCAACCAGCCTCACCCTAGCCACTGCTCTTCGAGCATGTGCTAGTCTTGCTGCCGTAGAACAGGGCAAACAAATTCATGCCTGTTCCGTGAAGTTTGGATTCGGTTTGGGGATTCCAATCGGTAGCTCCCTATCGACCATGTATGCAAAGTGTGGCGATTTATCGAATTGCAGTCTTGTGTTCGGAAGAATGCCTCAGAGGGACGTCGTCGCATGGAATTCAGTTATTTCAGGATTTTCGCAAAATGGCCAAGGCATTGATGCCTTGAACCTCTTTGAGGAGATGAAGAAAGAGGGTACAGAACCAGATCATGTCACATTTGTCAACCTACTGTCTGCCTGTAGTCATGTTGGTCTGGTTGAGAGCGGCTGGAGTTACTTGAGGTCGATGCTCGACGATTATGGATTAGTCCCGAAGATAGAGCACTACGCGTGCATGGCTGATATTCTCAGTCGCGCCGGGTTGTTCAAGGAAGCCAAGAATTTCATTGAATCCGTGCCTATCGATCATGGAACATGCTTGTGGCGGATTATGCTAGGAGCATGCCACAAATTCAGGCACTTTGACATCGGTGCTTTTGCCGGGGAGAAGCTCATGGAGCTGGGCACACTGGACTCGTCGGCTTACATTTGCTTGGCGAATATATACGCTGCCTGGGGCAAGCGTGACGATGTCGAACGAGTGAGAAGGTTGATGAGGATGCGAGGAGTGGACAAGGATCCTGGATGCAGCTGGGTCGATATTGATAACACAGTCCATGTTTTTGTTGCCAAGGAGATGCAGCATCCCGATATTGACAGAATATATGCAGAGTTAAAAAGATTAACCAAAAACATGAAGGATGAAGGCTACTGTCCTAGTTTTGGATTCACCTTGCGTGATTCTCTTGATTCTCCAAGATCACAAGAGGAGGAGGAGGAGGAAGAAGAAGAGATGAATTTTGTAGCATCTGCTGTTTCCTGACTAGTAACTATTTAATATTCTATAAAATCTAAAAAAATTCCTTATATAGCAAAATGGGTGTGCTAATGATGTTGTTAAGGCGTGCCTTTTAGGATTAAGTAGAAGAGATCAACGGCAGCAGCAGTAATGGTGCAAAGAAGAGAGCTAATTTTGGCTGAGCTGTTCCAGACCTTCAGATTTCGTCTCTAAAATTATCCATTGCGAATTAATAGCCGCGGTAAAATCGCTCGTCCGCCTCTATCCATTGAAGAAGAGTAGGCGCTGTGGATGAAGGGGAAGTGGTAGCAGTTGCAAAAGCACCAATTCCCCTCCTTCCCTCCGCCCGTTTCCACCGGTGGCCGTCACCCACGGCCACGTCGCTTGTTTAGATTTCCGGCGACTACGAAGCGGGCGAGAGGATACATAGTTCCATTGCAAAAAAAAAAAAAAAAAAAAAAAATCTTTTTTTTATTACTGATGTTGAAGAAGTCAGAGGAATTGGAGTCGATTTTGATGGAGAAATGCAAGGTGCAGGCGTCGTCGTCTTCTTCGGGGAGAGAGATATCTGAGGAAGGAGAGGAGATGAAGCAGA
This sequence comes from Kaempferia rotunda, assembly GCA_037177415.1. Lineage (NCBI taxonomy): Eukaryota > Viridiplantae > Streptophyta > Magnoliopsida > Zingiberales > Zingiberaceae > Kaempferia > Kaempferia rotunda. The sequence continues at coordinate 7,595 of JBAMIB010397107.1, read as the reverse complement.
GGCCGCCAATGTGGATGAATTACGGCGTGGTCCCTGGCAATGGAGTCAATGCAGGCGGTAGGAGGATGCTTTCGAAGCAACTTTCGCTAAGGGAGACGAGGATGGAGGCCAAGTGGGAGCAGCGGCGGATGCAGGTCCTCCAGAGGAGGAAAAGCTCGGCGGCGGAGGAGCTCGAAAAGGAGCGGCGGCTTGAGAGGAGTCTGACCGACGAGGACATGGACGAGCTGCGAGGGTCGATCGATCTCGGTTTCAGGTTCAGCGAGGAGGACGGCGGGCAGGACCTCTGCATGACGCTGCCGGCGCTCAATCTCTACTTCGCCGTGAACCGTCAGCTGCCGACCCCCGGATCATCGACGGCGACCTCCTCTTCGTCGACGCTGGCCGGCCTTCCGAGCCCCCGGAGCCCCGTCAACGAGCAGGGGATGGCCCACGCCCACGCTTGGAAGATTTGCAATCCCGGTATCATCTCAAACTCGTTTGCATACTCCGAAAACATCATTAAAAAAAAAAAAAGAAAAATTAAAGAATTTTCCCGATCCCAATCAAGAAAGAGATTGACGATCTAATGATCGCTAAACTTGCAGGCGACGATCCAGAGCATGTTAAAACAAGACTGAAGCATTGGGCACAAGCAGTGGCTTTCTCTCTCAGACAGAGCTGTTGAATTACCATGAACCAATGCAAATTGTTTGGAAGCCACATTTAGATATGAAGTTGATGTAATCATGTTCTTAACACACAGCAACAACTAGAAATTGAAGAGAATTGTATTTAGATTTTCGATGAAGAGTGATAGTTGTGCTTTGCCTTGTCCGTTTTCCTATTAGCACCCTGAAAACTGATCTGTTGTCAACAGATGCTGTTCTGTAAATTTTCAAAACTAATTGGGTTTCTTTGTAAAAACACTATGCTGAAAAAAAGACAAGGTTAGGTTTACACGAAGGAGCCGCCGCAACTCTAATGATGCAATTTCAGCTAGTTGATTGTTATTTTCGCCTCCTCGCACGATCCCCCCCTCTCGGTTCTTGCATTCAAATCGCTGCTGCTTTTCCCTTTCTCGATCAATCGAAGTGCCGAGCCCCATGACGAGCCTGGTTTCCTCGAGTTTCTTTTCACCTTCAGGTTAGATTTATGTCCTCGGATTGGAAACGCTTCGCCTTTTGTATAACACTGATTTACTTCCAAATTTGAACATTGAGAGGACATATTGAAGAAGACTGCGTTGGCTTGTGATGCCTTCAGTTTCTTGACCGTAGTTGTGATGCAATTTAATTCCTTTGTCAGTCGATCGTTGTCTTATGTTTGAATGCTTGATTCGAAGCATGTTTTCTTGACCATAGTTGTGAATTGTTTTTATATAAGTTAATGGATTTGATATTTTCATTTGGAACGAAAAGGAACACATTTTTTTAAAATAAAATTCCGTTCTTGGATGGTCTGTCCGTCGCTCTCCGTGCATTTAACCCTATAAAGACTCAAAAACAGTGATCTTAGTAGGAGCTTGTTTTCCGATCATGATTTATACATGATCTTTTACTAAAGCTATGACTAAGAATACCCAGCTAAGTAAAAGACAGTGATTGGCTGATTGCCTTGTTTGCTCTTAGAATAGAATATATTTGATGGTTCAAGGAATTGCTTCTTGCTAAGTATGGTGGGTATGATACCTACAGAAATTGCCTAAGAATACCCAGCTAATTCTAACATCGATATGGGAAAACTAGAAGATTAAAGTTTTAATTCTGCATATGGATTTATTATAAGTAAACTAGATTAACATTAGTATCTTCTACCTTAGTTTCTAAACCTAAATTCATCTTGTACCTACCACAAGTGTCTAACATCCTATTCAAATCCATCCTTTATTCGTTTAATGTGTTTCCAAGCCTATTAAAATATATCAGGCAATGATGAGATAGCCATCCTATTGCCATGGCTAGTTCGTATCAAGCTACAATCATGTGGAATGGTGATCTTGTTCTTATAATTATCTTTTCTTGATTGCAAAGCATGTTGTCGGAGGCTACTATCGATAATTCACATTTAGAGTTGTATGATAAAAAACTGAGGTGGTGAAGGATAAACAAGCTTGTGATTCCATCATTCTATAAAATGGTATAGTTTAGGGGCATTTTAAAAATTTGAAAAAAAATATAACTCTAATTGAGTGTTGTCCTATAGGCTTCCTTGTTCTTCCCTCCCTAGTGACATGGGATGGACGCCCTCCCACATGATTGTTTAACTGTCCATCCTTCCCCACGTAGTGTCATGGATCTTCCATTCCTCATTGCATGACACATACAGTCTACAATGCCCGAGTAAGCTTCCCTTTAGGTTTCTTTTTTCTTCTGCCTCTCACAGACGAGTCTCGCTGCTCAAACTCTTTTTACATACTTGGTTGATCATGTTACTTTGTGTTGACATGGGAATGAGAGGTGCATATGCCAAATTTGAGTAACAAAACCATCAATTTCGAGGTTGAGAACCAAGTCCATGGTGACGAGTAAGGAGGAGGAAGGTGGAGTGAAGATTAGGACTTCATTAAACTTCTAAAACAAGTTTATAATTTTTCTCCCTGCATGCTATGCAATGGATTGGGGAATGTGTAGGTTATTTTCAAGTAACAACTCAACACTACCTAACTGAGTTAATCTATCATGAATTCAAACTTAGATGGGCAAAATGACCAAAAAAAACTTGGGGAAAAGTGTATTTTTCCCTAAAGAAACTATGAGACTATTCCCGGTTTGAGGCAGGACTGCAGGAATGGCAAGGTTAAACCTCTACCAACATTCAAACCCCGCACTCCAGTGGCAGATTTTATTCCTTTGCAATAACTAATATTGCTTCTACTTCTATGTTCTTTAATTACTCAAGCTTTTATTAAGGTGGATAACAATCCTTTCAGGCACAGGCGCATAGAAGATCATGGCAATGCATACTTCAGCTTTGACATTTTGTCCACATACTTTGCTTATCCATCCACGAAAATTCTCCGAAATGCGATATTTGCTCTTGACATATCCAGAAAGAACTTTTATTCATTGTGCTGGAAAGATATCTCCTCGCATTTGTTTCGTGTGGCCAGATTTTCTCGCTGCTAAAAATTCCAGGTTAGTTACACTGTGCCATGAAACTATTAACAAGATATAATCATAATTTTTTTAAAGATGTTGATTCATTGTAGTTGTTTTAGTTAATGAGTTAATTTTATGCTTCAAACATCTTTCTCCACTTGTACATGATTGTTCGTCGATACTTTCTCCCAAAAATTGCCCCCTGCTGATGACTAACATCGTAGTACCATATCTAAACAAAGGAGGCTGAACTGGACGACAGGGAGTATGGCAGACGACAACCAACCTGATACACCTGAAAGCAGCACCAGCAGTGCAACTCGATTGATCAGAACGATTCAATCTTTTCAAATGAAGCTGAGTGCGCGGATCAAGCAGTTGAGGCAAGGGATATGGATCAAAATTTTCTTTTTCTTGGTAGGATTCTACTCTGCTACAGCATTTGCGACGGTGATCGGGCAAACCGGCGACTGGGACATTCTTTCTGCTGGCTTAGCTGTTGTCGTGGTGGAGGGGATCGGTGCCCTCATGTACAGAGCTTCACTTACCTTTGTCGACAAGTTCAAGAGCCTAGTCACCGTCTTCAATTACTGGAAGGCCGGGCTTTCCCTGGGATTGTTCTTGGACGCGTTCAAGTATGAAATCGAATCGTGTATCGAATCATGTAAGCCATCAAATTTTGAAATCGATATATTCCCTTTGATTTGGTAGCTAAATTGAACTCATTAAGTTTTTGTAGAAAGTCTTCTTCGTTTGGCATGTTCTAAGGGGAATCTCGAAACAGAAGACTTTTCAGATAATTTTAAAGATTTTAGGGGGTATTTAATAAATAAGGTAAAGTTTGGGGGTGAAACACTATATTTCCCTGAATAAAGGCAGCTGGATCTCGACACGGCTTACATTGCATGGCGCGAGCCCAGCACACTGTAGAGCGCCACGTTGTCGACCTCACCTTCCCTCTCCCGGCTCCATCGCTTCTCCTCCCTCTCCCGGCCCTCGACGCCCTCCTCGTCGCCGCCATCGACGCTGCCGCCGGCCCCCGCCACCTCCGTGCCGCCCACGCCGCTCTCCTCCGCCTCGGCCTCCACCACAGATGCTTCCTCGTCACCAAGCTCCTCCGCCGCCTCTCCGATTATCGCGTCCCCCTCCACCCTTACCCCCTCCTCATCTTCTCTCTCGTCCCCCGCCCCAACTCCTTCCTATGGAACTCCATTATCCGCTCCGCCGCACTCCTCAACCCCTGCCACACCGACCACCATCCCCTCCGCCTCTACTCCCTCATGCGCCGTAGCTGGCCCCCGACGCCTCCCCTCTCCTTCACTTTCTCCGCTCTACTCAAATTCGCCACCTCCCAAGAATCCCTCTCCAGCGGGCGCCAGATTCACGCCCAATCCATCTTCATCGGCGGTTTCGACGCTGACCTTTTCGTCCGGAACACTCTCATCTCCATGTACGTCGGATGCTCCGACATAGCCGCCGCTCGAAGGGTGTTCGACGAAATGCCCGTTCGAGACGCTATCTCTTGGACTTCGTTGATCGTGGCTTACACCAAAAGTGGCGACCTTTCTTCAGCACGAGGGTTGTTTGAGGCATCTCCCGTGAAGGACGTAGTGGCATGGACTGCAATGATCACGGGGTACGCCCAGAATGCGATGCCTAAAGAGGCGCTGCTGGCATTCGAGAGGATGAGAGAAGCAGACGTAGCTATGGACGAGGTTGCCCTGGTCGGCGCCATCTCTGCCATCGCTCAGTTAGGTGCTGCAAAACACGCACTTTGGCTTCGGGATCTCGTGGAGAAGATCGGTCTCGACCAGAACCTTTTGGTGGGATCTGCAATGGTGGATATGCATGCAAAATGCGGGCTGATCGATGAGGCCCGTCGGGTGTTTGATAAAATGACAGACCGGAATGTCTACACCTACAGTGCAATGATCGCTGGACTCGCTACGTACGGAAGAGCTTCGGAAGCCATTTCATTGTTTAAAGAAATGGTAGGCGACACGAACGTGAAACCAAACCATGTCACATTCATCGGCCTCCTCACAGCTTGCAGCTATACAGGGATGGTGGAGGAAGGTCGACGCTACTTCAGGATGATGAAGGACGAGTATGGTATCGTTCCTTCCGCTGATCATTACACATGCATGGTCGATTTGTTGGGGCGTGCTGGACTAGTCGAAGAAGCACTTGATCTAGCGAGGTCTATGCCAATAAACCCTCATGGTGGTGTCTGGGGTGCGTTGCTCAGTGCCTGTCGGATCCACGGAAAGACAGAGATCGCGGGAATCGCCGCCGATCATATATTCGAACTCGAGCCTGATGGAGTCGGCAACTACGTGTTGCTTTCGAATATATATTCATCCGCGGGGATGTGGGACGAGGTGTTGAAGGTTCGGAGACTGATGAGAGCGAGGGGGCTCAGGAAAAATCCCTCGGCGAGCTGGACAGAAGATAAAGATGGTTCCATCCATGAATTCTTTGCCGGGGACAATTCCCACCCGAGAATTCGGCAGATAAAGTGTGCATTAGAGAATCTGTTATGCATGTTGAAGCTTCGAGGTTATGTGCCCGTATTGAGTTCTGTCGTTTATGATGTAAAGGATGAAGAGAAGGAAAGGCTGTTGAAAGGTCACAGCGAGAAGTTGGCATTGGCATTCGGCTTGTCGACGACTTCCCAGGGAGACACGATAAGGATATCGAAGAACCTTAGGATATGCGACGATTGTCATTTGGTGATGCGACTTACATCGAGGGCTGCGGAAAGGGAGATTGTGGTGAGGGATAACGTGAGGTTTCACCATTTCAAAGATGGGGAATGCTCATGTCGAGAATTTTGGTAAAGATTCAATAATTATTATGCAGTAACATTAACATTTCCAACATTGAACTGAAACTTGAGCATTACATATTTCCAACATGCTTTTCATAGTTTTCTGGTCCTCCAATCTTAACCGTTCGTTCGCTATCTTCTCTGTATGTTTCAGCTCCAAGTCTTATCTCCACCGTCCGTTCTCAATAGTTCGTCTCCTCGATCTGATCCAGCACCGGTTTCCACACCCGGGCCCGCGGCTGTACTTTAGGCGGGCCCACAACCGGTCCCGCCCGCTTGGCGGCGGCGGAGAGGAGGCGGCCCATGTGCGTGGCGAGGTCGACGATCGAGGACTCGTCGCGGAGGAGCGCGTGGGGGAGGAGGAAGTAGACGCCGCCGACCGCCAGTCGCTCTCCGGGGAGGAGGCGCTCCGATCCGAATGCGGCTAGGCGGGCAGCGGAGACGAGCACGTGAGCGGGGGGACGCCCGGTGAGCTGGCCTGCCGTCACCGGCGCCGGCAAATCAACCACGTGTCCGGTGGCGTGGATCACCCGAACGCAGCCCGGCGGCGGCGCGGCCAGCTGACACGAGTTGGAGCAGCCCATTTATAAACAAGCCTGAAAAAATAAATAACTACTAAACCAAAAAATATCAAAATTAGCGAGATCGATTAAGAAACAACAAGAGATGCAAGCTTCATGCTCGAATAGAAGAGAGGGAATTACTGCACGATTAATAAAAATCGAAGAAATGGATTGCGGACGAAAGAGGGAGAACTAGAGACAGTTAATGGGTGAAGAAGCAAGAAGAAGAATGAAGAGGAAGAAGATGATGAAAAGAGATGGAGCATGGAGACAAATCAATAATGGAGATAGAAATAAATAAACAGTTGGAATTGGCACGTCATGATGCGATTGTAAAGCTGAAAAGATAATGATTAGAGTTTTACGTGGTGGAGAACAGAAGGAGATGTGGAATTTGGGGAGGCGTAATAAAGACTTGACCGTTGACTTACAAAAAGTGAGATACATATCGGCGGAGATTAGATTATCTGATCTCTGAAAAAATTGAATCAGAGGAGGGTCCATTCGGTCGGATTTTAATTGTGATCCGGCCGCTCGTAATTATGATTCTTTTGCAATTAAGTATCGTACTTTTTAAGTTTTAATTTTCTTTTAAATTATAGTTTAAATTAAGACAGACGATTGGAGGTCGCTTGGAGGCTACTCAGAGGCCGCCTATGATGGGCATGTGGTGGGGCTGCTGAGCACCGAGCGGAGGGCGGCCTCCGGGTGCCTACACTAATCCAAACTATAACCTCGGGTGGAAGATGAACCTTAGGAGCTACCGCAATCAATTACGACAATATCACAATTACAATCCGGTCGCAAATACAAGTGGACAATCTCTTGCTCTACTTTTTTATGAGTTGGAGGATCTCCACTCCATATTGACGGGTCTATTATCCTTAGCACACTCATGGTGAATGTTATGGAGAAGAACTACGTGGATGATAAGAGATTAACATCGGGAAGATCTACCCCCTGCGAGATTAACACGAACGTTAAAGGGAAACACCGGGAAGAATTCCGGTGGAGCCCCCTCCGACGCTCAAGTCAGAAAGAGTAGACAGTGGTTTGTATGGAAGCCGGAGATTTCAGAAGAGACTTTACCTATTTCCCTCTTTCTTATATAGGCTGGTGGGAGTA